>CAJNIU020000104.1:0-25873 GCA_905231855.2 Eristalis tenax
TTTCACGTATTTTTGCATAGCCGGCATCGTCGATTTGAAGCCTTTGGTCACTTCAACCTCTGACTGCCATAATGGCCCTAATAGACCAAACTATGACTTCTGTACACCTTTGGTGATGTTTTCGTGTGTGTATTAACCGATTCCGATACGTTGGGCTGCATTCCGTGACATCGGAATTTTCACGTATTTTTGCATAGCCGGCATCGTCGATTTGAAGCCTTTGGTCACTTCAACCTCTGACTGCCATAATGGCCCTTAATAAACCAAACTATGACTTCTGTACACCTTTTGGTGATGTTTTCGTGTGTGTATTAACCGATTCCGATAAGTTGGGCTGCATTTCAGGACATCGGAATTTTCACGTATTTTTGCATAGCCGGCATCGTCGATTTGAAGCCTTTGGTCACTTCAACCTCTGACTGCCATAATGGCCCTAATAGACCAAACTATGACTTCTGTACACCTTTGGTGATGTTTTCGTGTGTGTATTAACCGATTCTGATACGTTGGGCTGCATTTCAGGACATCGGAATTTTCACGTATTTTTGCATAGCCGGCATCGTCGATTTGAAGCCTTTGGTCACTTCAACCTCTGACTGCCATAATGGCCCTAATAGACCAAACTATGACTTCTGTACACCTTTGGTGATGTTTTCGTGTGTGTATTAACCGATTCTGATACGTTGGGCTGCATTTCAGGACATCGGAATTTTCACGTGTTTTTGCATAGCCGGCATCGTCGATTTGAAGCCTTTGGTCACTTCAACCTCTGACTGCCATAATGGCCCTAATAGACCAAACTATGACTTCTGCACACCTTTGGTGATGTTTCCGTGTGTGTAATAACCGATTCAAATACGTTGGGCTGCATTCCGTGACATCGGAATTTTCACGTATTTTTGCAAAGCCGGCATCGTCGATTTGAAGCCTTTGGTCACTTCAACCTCTGACTGCCATAATGGCCCTAATAGACCAAACTATGACTTCTGTACACCTTTGGTGATGTTTTCGTGTGTGTATTAACCGATTCTGATACGTTGGGCTGCATTCCGTGACGGCATCGTCGATTTGAAGCCTTTGGTCACTTCAACCTCTGACTGCCATAATGGCCCTAATAGACCAAACTTTGACTTCTGTACACCTTTGGTGATGTCTTCGTGTGTGTATTAACCGATTCCGATGCGTTGGGCTGCATTTCAGGACATCGGAATTTTCACGTATTTTTGCATAGCCGGCATCGTCGATTTGAAGATTTTGGTCACTTCAACCTCTGACTGCCATAATGGCCCTAATAAACCAAACTATGACTTCTGTACACCTTTGGTGATGTTTTCGTGTGTGTATTAACCGATTCTGATACGTTGGGCTGCATTTCAGGACATCGGAATTTTCACGTATTTTTGCATAGCCGGCATCGTCGATTTGAAGCCTTTGGTCACTTCAACCTCTGACTGTCATAATGGCCCTAATAGACCAAACTATGACTTCTGTACACCTTTGGTGATGTTTTCGTGTGTGTATTAACCGATTCTGATACGTTGGGCTGCATTTCAGGACATCGGAATTTTCACGTGTTTTTGCATAGCCGGCATCGTCGATTTGAAGCCTTTGGTCACTTCAACCTGTGACTGCCATAATGGCCCTAATAAACCAAACTATGACTTCTGTACACCTTTGGTGATGTTTTCGTGTGTGTATTAACCGATTCCGATAAGTTGGGCTGCATTTCAGGACATCGGAATTTTCACGTATTTTTGCATAGCCGGCATCGTCGATTTGAAGCCTTTGGTCACTTCAACCTCTGACTGCCATAATGGCCCTAATAGACCAAACTATGACTTCTGTACACCTTTGGTGATGTTTTCGTGTGTGTATTAACCGATTCTGATACGTTGGGCTGCATTTCAGGACATCGGAATTTTCACGTATTTTTGCATAGCCGGCATCGTCGATTTGAAGCCTTTGGTCACTTCAACCTCTGACTGCCATAATGGCCCTAATAGACCAAACTATGACTTCTGTACACCTTTGGTGATGTTTTCGTGTGTGTATTAACCGATTCTGATACGTTGGGCTGCATTTCAGGACATCGGAATTTTCACGTATTTTTGCATAGCCGGCATCGTCGATTTGAAGCCTTTGGTCACTTCAACCTCTGACTGCCATAATGGCCCTAATAGACCAAACTATGACTTCTGTACACCTTTGGTGATGTTTTCGTGTGTGTATTAACCGATTCTGATACGTTGGGCTGCATTTCAGGACATCGGAATTTTCACGTGTTTTTGCATAGCCGGCATCGTCGATTTGAAGCCTTTGGTCACTCAACCTCTGACTGCCATAATGGCCCTAATAGACCAAACTATGACTTCTGTACACCTTTGGTGATGTTTTCGTGTGTGTATTAACCGATTCTGATACGTTGGGCTGCATTTCAGGACATCGGAATTTTCACGTGTTTTTGCATAGCCGGCATCGTCGATTTGAAGCCTTTGGTCACTTCAACCTCTGACTGCCATAATGGCCCTAATAGACCAAACTATGACTTCTGTACACCTTTGGTGATGTTTTCGTGTGTGTATTAACCGATTCTGATACGTTGGGCTGCATTTCAGGACATCGGAATTTTCACGTGTTTTTGCATAGCCGGCATCGTCGATTTGAAGCCTTTGGTCACTTCAACCTCTGACTGCCATAATGGCCCTAATAAATCAAACTATGACTTCTGTACACCTTTGGTGATGTTTTCGTGTGTGTATTAACCGATTCCGATAAGTTGGGCTGCATTCCGTGACATCGGAATTTTCACGTATTTTTGCATAGCCGGCATCGTCGATTTGAAGCCTTTGGTCACTTCAACCTCTGACTGCCATAATGGCCCTAATAGACCAAACTATGACTTCTGTACACCTTTGGTGATGTTTTCGTGTGTGTATTAACCGATTCCGATAAGTTGGGCTGCATTTCAGGACATCGGAATTTTCACGTATTTTTGCATAGCCGGCATCGTCGATTTGAAGCCTTTGGTCACTTCAACCTCTGACTGCCATAATGGCCCTAATAGACCAAACTATGACTTCTGTACACCTTTGGTGATGTTTTCGTGTGTGTATTAACCGATTCTGATACGTTGGGCTGCATTTCAGGACATCGGAATTTTCACGTGTTTTTGCATAGCCGGCATCGTCGATTTGAAGCCTTTGGTCACTCAACCTCTGACTGCCATAATGGCCCTAATAGACCAAACTATGACTTCTGTACACCTTTGGTGATGTTTTCGTGTGTGTATTAACCGATTCTGATACGTTGGGCTGCATTTCAGGACATCGGAATTTTCACGTATTTTTGCATAGCCGGCATCGTCGATTTGAAGCCTTTGGTCACTCAACCTCTGACTGCCATAATGGCCCTAATAGACCAAACTATGACTTCTGTACACCTTTGGTGATGTTTTCGTGTGTGTATTAACCGATTCTGATACGTTGGGCTGCATTTCAGGACATCGGAATTTTCACGTGTTTTTGCATAGCCGGCATCGTCAATTTGAAGCCTTTGGTCACTTCAACCTCTGACTGCCATAATGGCCCTAATAGACCAAACTATGACTTCTGTACACCTTTGGTTTTTCGTGTGTGTATTAACCGATTCTGATACGTTGGGCTGCATTTCAGGACATCGGAATTTTCACGTGTTTTTTGCATAGCCGGCATCGTCGATTTGAAGCCTTTGGTCACTTCAACCTCTGACTGCCACAATGGCCCTAATAGACCAAACTATGACTTCTGTACACCTTTGGTGATGTTTTCGTGTGTGTATTAACCGATTCTGATACGTTGGGCTGCATTTCAGGACATCGGAATTTTCACGTATTTTTGCATAGCCGGCATCGTCGATTTGAAGCCTTTGGTCACTTCAACCTCTGACTGCCATAATGGCCCTAATAAACCAAACTATGACTTCTGTACACCTTTGGTGATGTTTTTCGTGTGTGTATTAACCGATTCCGATACGTTGGGCTGCATTCCGTGACATCGGAATTTTTCACGTATTTTTTGCATAGCCGGCATCGTCGATTTGAAGCCTTTGGTCACTTCAACCTCTGACTGCCATAATGGCCCTAATAGACCAAACTATGACTTCTGTACACCTTTGGTGATGTTTTCGTGTGTGTATTAACCGAGTCCGATAAGTTGGGCTGCATTTCAGGACATCGGAATTTTTCACGTATTTTTGCATAGCCGGCATCGTCGATTTGAAGCCTTTGGTCACTTCAACCTCTGACTGCCATAATGGCCCTAATAGACCAAACTATGACTTCTGTACACCTTTGGTGATGTTTTCGTGTGTGTATTAACCGATTCTGATACGTTGGGCTGCATTTCAGGACATCGGAATTTTCACGTGTTTTTGCATAGCCGGCATCGTCGATTTGAAGCCTTTGGTCACTCAACCTCTGACTGCCATAATGGCCCTAATAGACCAAACTATGACTTCTGTACACCTTTGGTGATGTTTTCGTGTGTGTATTAACCGATTCTGATACGTTGGGCTGCATTTCAGGACATCGGAATTTTCACGTATTTTTGCATAGCCGGCATCGTCGATTTGAAGCCTTTGGTCACTTCAACCTCTGACTGCCATAATGGCCCTAATAGACCAAACTATGACTTCTGTACACCTTTGGTGATGTTTTCGTGTGTGTATTAACCGATTCTGATACGTTTGGGCTGCATTTCAGGACATCGGAATTTTCACGTATTTTTTGCATAGCCGGCATCGTCGATTTGAAGCCTTTGGTCACTTCAACCTCTGACTGCCATAATGGCCCTAATAGACCAAACTATGACTTCTGTACACCTTTGGTGATGTTTTCGTGTGTGTATTAACCGATTCCGATACGTTGGGCTGCATTCCGTGACATCGGAATTTTCACGTATTTTGGCATAGCCGGCATCGTCGATTTGAAGCCTTTGGTCACTTCAACCTCTGACTGCCATAATGGCCCTAATAAACCAAACTATGACTTCTGTACACCTTTGGTGATGTTTTCGTGTGTGTATTAACCGATTCCGATAAGTTGGGCTGCATTTCAGGACATCGGAATTTTCACGTATTTTTGCATAGCCGGCATCGTCGATTTGAAGCCTTTGGTCACTTCAACCTCTGACTGCCATAATGGCCCTAATAGACCAAACTATGACTTCTGTACACCTTTGGTGATGTTTTTCGTGTGTGTATTAACCGATTCCGATACATTGGGCTGCATTCCGTGACATCGGAATTTTCACGTATTTTTGCATAGCCGGCATCGTCGATTTGAAGCCTTTGGTCACTTCAACCTCTGACTGCCATAATGGCCCTAATAGACCAAACTATGAATTTTCACGTATTTTTGCATCCGGCATCGTCGATTTGAAGCCTTTGGTCACTTCAACCTCTGACTGCCATAATGGCCCTAATAGACCAAACTTTGACTTCTGTACACCTTTGGTGATGTCTTCGTGTGTGTATTAACCGATTCCGATACGTTGGGCTGCATTTCAGGACATCGGAATTTTCACGTATTTTTGCATAGCCGGCATCGTCGATTTGAAGCCTTTGGTCACTTCAACCTCTGACTGCCATAATGGCCCTAATAGACCAAACTATGACTTCTGTACACCTTTGGTGATGTTTTCGTGTGTGTATTAACCGATTCCGATACGTTGGGCTGCATTTCAGGACATCGGAATTTTCACGTGTTTTTGCATAGCCGGCATCGTCGATTTGAAGGCTTTGGTCACTTCAACCTCTGACTGCCATAATGGCCCTAATAGACCAAACTATGACTTCTGTACACCTTTGGTGATGTTTTCGTGTGTGTATTAACCGATTCTGATACGTTGGGCTGCATTTCAGGACATCGGAATTTTCACGTGTTTTTGCATAGCCGGCATCGTCGATTTGAAGCCTTTGGTCACTTCAACCTCTGACTGCCACAATGGCCCTAATAGACCAAACTATGACTTCTGTACACCTTTGGTGATGTTTTCGTGTGTGTATTAACCGATTCCGATACGTTGGGCTGCATTCCGTGACATCGGAATTTTCACGTATTTTTGCATAGCCGGCATCGTCGATTTGAAGCCTTTGGTCACTTCAACCTCTGACTGCCATAATGGCCCTAATAAACCAAACTATGACTTCTGTACACCTTTGGTGATGTTTTCGTGTGTGTATTAACCGAGTCCGATAAGTTGGGCTGCATTTCAGGACATCGGAATTTTCACGTATTTTTGCATAGCCGGCATCGTCGATTTGAAGCCTTTGGTCACTTCAACCTCTGACTGCCATAATGGCCCTAATAGACCAAACTATGACTTCTGTACACCTTTGGTGATGTTTTCGTGTGTGTATTAACCGATTCTGATACGTTGGGCTGCATTTCAGGACATCGGAATTTTCACGTATTTTTTGCATAGCCGGCATCGTCGATTTGAAGCCTTTGGTCACTTCAACCTCTGACTGCCATAATGGCCCTAATAAACCAAACTATGACTTCTGTACACCTTTGGTGATGTTTTCGTGTGTGTATTAAACGATTCTGATACGTTGGGCTGCATTTCAGGACATCGGAATTTTCACGTGTTTTTGCATAGCCGGCATCGTCGATTTGAAGCCTTTGGTCACTTCAACCTCTGACTGCCATAATGGCCCTAATAGACCAAACTATGACTTCTGTACACCTTTGGTGATGTTTTCGTGTGTGTATTAACCGATTCTGATACGTTGGGCTGCATTTCAGGACATCGGAATTTTCACGTGTTTTTTGCATAGCCGGCATCGTCGATTTGAAGGCTTTGGTCACTTCAACCTCTGACTGCCATAATGGCCCTAATAGACCAAACTATGACTTCTGTACACCTTTGGTGATGTTTTCGTGTGTGTATTAACCGATTCCGATACGTTGGGCTGCATTCCGTGACATCGGAATTTTCACGTATTTTTGCATAGCCGGCATCGTCGATTTGAAGCCTTTGGTCACTTCAACCTCTGACTGCCATAATGGCCCTAATAGACCAAACTATGACTTCTGTACACCTTTGGTGATGTTTTCGTGTGTGTATTAACCGATTCCGATAAGTTGGGCTGCATTCCGTGACATCGGAATTTTCACGTATTTTTGCATAGCCGGCATCGTCGATTTGAAGCCTTTGGTCACTTCAACCTCTGACTGCCATAATGGCCCTAATAGACCAAACTATGACTTCTGTACACCTTTGGTGATGTTTTTCGTGTGTGTATTAACCGATTCCGATAAGTTGGGCTGCATTTCAGGACATCGGAATTTTCACGTATTTTTGCATAGCCGGCATCGTCGATTTGAAGCCTTTGGTCACTTCAACCTCTGACTGCCATAATGGCCCTAATAGACCAAACTATGACTTCTGTACACCTTTGGTGATGTTTTCGTGTGTGTATTAACCGATTCTGATACGTTGGGCTGCATTCCGTGACATCGGAATTTTCACGTATTTTTGCATAGCCGGCATCGTCGATTTGAAGCCTTTGGTCACTTCAACCTCTGACTGCCATAATGGCCCTAATAGACCAAACTATGACTTCTGTACACCTTTGGTGATGTTTTCGTGTGTGTATTAACCGATTCCGATAAATTGGGCTGCATTTCAGGACATCGGAATTTTCACGTATTTTTGCATAGCCGGCATCGTCGATTTGAAGCCTTTGGTCACTTCAACCTCTGACTGCCATAATGGCCCTAATAGACCAAACTATGACTTCTGTACACCTTTGGTGATGTTTTCGTGTGTGTATTAACCGATTCTGATACGTTGGGCTGCATTTCAGGACATCGGAATTTTCACGTATTTTTGCATAGCCGGCATCGTCGATTTGAAGCCTTTGGTCACTTCAACCTCTGACTGCCATAATGGCCCTAATAAACCAAACTATGACTTCTGTACACCTTTGGTGATGTTTTCGTGTGTGTATTAACCGATTCCGATAAGTTGGGCTGCATTCCGTGACATCGGAATTTTCACGTATTTTTGCATAGCCGGCATCGTCGATTTGAAGCCTTTGGTCACTTCAACCTCTGACTGCCATAATGGCCCTAATAGACCAAACTATGACTTCTGTACACCTTTGGTGATGTTTTCGTGTGTGTATTAACCGATTCCGATAAGTTGGGCTGCATTTCAGGACATCGGAATTTTCACGTATTTTTGCATAGCCGGCATCGTCGATTTGAAGCCTTTGGTCACTTCAACCTCTGACTGCCATAATGGCCCTAATAGACCAAACTATGACTTCTGTACACCTTTGGTGATGTTTTCGTGTGTGTATTAACCGATTCTGATACGTTGGGCTGCATTTCAGGACATCGGAATTTTCACGTATTTTTGCATAGCCGGCATCGTCGATTTGAAGCCTTTGGTCACTTCAACCTCTGACTGCCATAATGGCCCTAATAGACCAAACTATGACTTCTGTACACCTTTGGTGATGTTTTTCGTGTGTGTATTAACCGATTCCGATAAGTTGGGCTGCATTCCGTGACATCGGAATTTTCACGTATTTTTGCATAGCCGGCATCGTCGATTTGAAGCCTTTGGTCACTTCAACCTCTGACTGCCATAATGGCCCTAATAAACCAAACTATGACTTCTGTACACCTTTGGTGATGTTTTCGTGTGTGTATTAACCGATTCCGATAAGTTGGGCTGCATTCCGTGACATCGGAATTTTCACGTATTTTTGCATAGCCGGCATCGTCGATTTGAAGCCTTTGGTCACTTCAACCTCTGACTGCCATAATGGCCCTAATAGACCAAACTATGACTTCTGTACACCTTTGGTGATGTTTTCGTGTGTGTATTAACCGATTCCGATAAGTTGGGCTGCATTTCAGGACATCGGAATTTTCACGTATTTTTGCATAGCCGGCATCGTCGATTTGAAGCCTTTGGTCACTTCAACCTCTGACTGCCATAATGGCCCTAATAAACCAAACTATGACCTTCTGTACACCTTTGGTGATGTTTTCGTGTGTGTATTAACCGATTCTGATACGTTGGGCTGCATTTCAGGACATCGGAATTTTCACGTATTTTTGCATAGCCGGCATCGTCGATTTGAAGCCTTTGGTCACTTCAACCTCTGACTGCCATAATGGCCCTAATAGACCAAACTTTGACTTCTGTACACCTTTGGTGATGTCTTCGTGTGTGTATTAACCGATTCCGATACGTTGGGCTTCATTTCAGGACATCGGAATTTTCACGTATTTTTGCATAGCCGGCATCGTCGATTTGAAGCCTTTGGTCACTTCAACCTCTGACTGCCATAATGGCCCTAATAGACCAAACTATGACTTCTGTACACCTTTGGTGATGTTTTCGTGTGTGTATTAACCGATTCCGATACGTTGGGCTGCATTTCAGGACATCGGAATTTTCACGTATTTTTGCATAGCCGGCATCGTCGATTTGAAGCCTTTGGTCACTTCAACCTCTGACTGCCATAATGGCCCTAATAAACCAAACTATGACTTCTGTACA
Source organism: Eristalis tenax (assembly GCA_905231855.2). NCBI lineage: Eukaryota > Metazoa > Arthropoda > Insecta > Diptera > Syrphidae > Eristalis > Eristalis tenax. The sequence goes on from CAJNIU020000104.1 coordinate 9,561, forward strand.
CCTTTGGTGATGTTTTCGTGTGTGTATTAACCGATTCCGATAAGTTGGGCTGCATTCCGTGACATCGGAATTTTCACGTATTTTTGCATAGCCGGCATCGTCGATTTGAAGCCTTTGGTCACTTCAACCTCTGACTGCCATAATGGCCCTAATAGACCAAACTATGACTTCTGTACACCTTTGGTGATGTTTTCGTGTGTGTATTAACCGATTCCGATAAGTTGGGCTGCATTTCAGGACATCGGAATTTTCACGTATTTTTGCATAGCCGGCATCGTCGATTTGAAGCCTTTGGTCACTTCAACCTCTGACTGCCATAATGGCCCTAATAAACCAAACTATGACTTCTGTACACCTTTGGTGATGTATTCGTGTGTGTATTAACCGATTCCGATACGTTGGGCTGCATTTCAGGACATCGGAATTTTCACGTATTTTTGCATAGCCGGCATCGTCGATTTGAAGCCTTTGGTCACTTCAACCTCTGACTGCCATAATGGCCCTAATAGACCAAACTATGACTTCTGTACACCTTTGGTGATGTTTTCGTGTGTGTATTAACCGATTCCGATAAGTTGGGCTGCATTTCAGGCATCGGAATTTTCACGTATTTTTTGCATAGCCGGCATCGTCGATTTGAAGCCTTTGGTCACTTCAACCTCTGACTGCCATAATGGCCCTAATAGACCAAACTATGACTTCTGTACACCTTTGGTGATGTTTTCGTGTGTGTATTAAAAGATTCCGATAAGTTGGGCTGCATTTCAGGACATCGGAATTTTCACGTATTTTTGCATAGCCGGCATCGTCGATTTGAAGCCTTTGGTCACTTCAACTTCTGACTGCCATAATGGCCCTAATAAACCAAACTATGACTTCTGTACACCTTTGGTGATGTATTCGTGTGTGTATTAACCGATTCCGATAAGTTGGGCTGCATTTCAGGACATCGGAATTTTCACGTATTTTTGCATAGCCGGCATCGTCGATTTGAAGCCTTTGGTCACTTCAACCTCTGACTGCCATAATGGCCCTAATAGACCAAACTATGACTTCTGTACACCTTTGGTGATGTTTTCGTGTGTGTATTAACCGATTCCGATAAGTTGGGCTGCATTTCAGGACATCGGAATTTTCACGTATTTTTGCATAGCCGGCATCGTCGATTTGAAGCCTTTGGTCACTTCAACCTCTGACTGCCATAATGGCCCTAATAAACCAAACTATGACTTCTGTACACCTTTGGTGATGTATTCGTGTGTGTATTAACCGATTCCGATAAGTTGGGCTGCATTTCAGGACATCGGAATTTTCACGTATTTTTGCATAGCCGGCATCGTCGATTTGAAGCCTTTGGTCACTTCAACCTCTGACTGCCATAATGGCCCTAATAGACCAAACTATGACTTTTGTACACCTTTGGTGATGTTTTTCGTGTGTGTATTAACCGATTCTGATAAGTTGGGCTGCATTTCAGGACATCGGAATTTTCACGTATTTTTGCATAGCCGGCATCGTCGATTTGAAGCCTTTGGTCACTTCAACCTCTGACTGCCATAATGGCCCTAATAGACCAAACTATGACTTCTGTACACCTTTGGTGATGTTTTTCGTGTGTGTATTAACCGATTCCGATAAGTTGGGCTGCATTTCAGGACATCGGAATTTTCACGTATTTTTGCATAGCCGGCATCGTCGATTTGAAGCCTTTGGTCACTTCAACCTCTGACTGCCATAATGGCCCTAATAGACCAAACTACAACTACAACTTTGGTGATGTTTTCGTGTGTGTATTAACCGATTCTGATACGTTGGGCTGCATTTCAGGACATCGGAATTTTCACGTATTTTTGCATAGCCGGCATCGTCGATTTGAAGCCTTTGGTCACTTCAACCTCTGACTGCCATAATGGCCCTAATAAACCAAACTATGACTTCTGTACACCTTTGGTGATGTTTTTCGTGTGTGTATTAACCGATTCTGATACGTTGGGCTGCATTTCAGGACATCGGAATTTTCACGTATTTTTGCATAGCCGGCATCGTCGATTTGAAGCCTTTGGTCACTTCAACCTCTGACTGCCATAATGGCCCTAATAGACCAAACTTTGACTTCTGTACACCTTTGGTGATGTCTTCGTGTGTGTATTAACCGATTCCGATACGTTGGGCTGCATTTCAGGACATCGGAATTTTCACGTATTTTTGCATAGCCGGCATCGTCGATTTGAAGCCTTTGGTCACTTCAACCTCTGACTGCCATAATGGCCCTAATAGACCAAACTATGACTTCTGTACACCTTTGGTGATGTTTTCGTGTGTGTATTAACCGATTCCGATACGTTGGGCTGCATTTCAGGACATCGGAATTTTCACGTATTTTTGCATAGCCGGCATCGTCGATTTGAAGCCTTTGGTCACTTCAACCTCTGACTGCCATAATGGCCCTAATAGACCAAACTATGACTTCTGTACACCTTTGGTGATGTTTTCGTGTGTGTATTAACCGATTCTGATACGTTGGGCTGCATTTCAGGACATCGGAATTTTCACGTATTTTTGCATAGCCGGCATCGTCGATTTGAAGCCTTTGGTCACTTCAACCTCTGACTGCCATAATGGCCCTAATAAACCAAACTATGACTTCTGTACACCTTTGGTGATGTTTTCGTGTGTGTATTAACCGATTCCGATACGTTGGGCTGCATTTCAGGACATCGGAATTTTCACGTATTTTTGCATAGCCGGCATCGTCGATTTGAAGCCTTTGGTCACTTCAACCTCTGACTGCCATAATGGCCCTAATAGACCAAACTATGACTTCTGTACACCTTTGGTGATGTTTTCGTGTGTGTATTAACCGATTCTGATACGTTGGGCTGCATTTCAGGACATCGGAATTTTCCACGTATTTTTGCATAGCCGGCATCGTCGATTTGAAGCCTTTGGTCACTTCAACCTCTGACTGCCATAATGGCCCTAATAGACCAAACTATGACTTCTGTACACCTTTGGTGATGTTTTCGTGTGTGTATTAAAAGATTCCGATAAGTTGGGCTGCATTTCAGGACATCGGAATTTTCACGTATTTTTGCATAGCCGGCATCGTCGATTTGAAGCCTTTGGTCACTTCAACCTCTGACTGCCATAATGGCCCTAATAAACCAAACTATGACTTCTGTACACCTTTGGTGATGTATTCGTGTGTGTATTAACCGATTCCGATAAGTTGGGCTATTTTTGCATAGCCGGCATCGTCGATTTGAAGCCTTTGGTCACTTCAACCTCTGACTGCCATAATGGCCCTAATAGACCAAACTATGACTTCTGTACACCTTTGGTGATGTTTTCGTGTGTGTATTAACCGATTCTGATAAGTTGGGCTGCATTTCAGGACATCGGAATTTTCACGTATTTTTGCATAGCCGGCATCGTCGATTTGAAGCCTTTGGTCACTTCAACCTCTGACTGCCATAATGGCCCTAATAGACCAAACTATGACTTCTGTACACCTTTGGTGATGTTTTCGTGTGTGTATTAACCGATTCCGATAAGTTGGGCTGCATTTCAGGACATCGGAATTTTCACGTATTTTTGCATAGCCGGCATCGTCGATTTGAAGCCTTTGGTCACTTCAACCTCTGACTGCCATAATGGCCCTAATAAACCAAACTATGACTTCTGTACACCTTTGGTGATGTATTCGTGTGTGTATTAACCGATTCCGATAAGTTGGGCTGCATTTCAGGACATCGGAATTTTCACGTATTTTTGCATAGCCGGCATCGTCGATTTGAAGCCTTTGGTCACTTCAACCTCTGACTGCCATAATGGCCCTAATAGACCAAACTATGACTTCTGTACACCTTTGGTGATGTTTTCGTGTGTGTATTAACCGATTCCGATAAATTGGGCTGCATTTCAGGACATCGGAATTTTCACGTATTTTTGCATAGCCGGCATCGTCGATTTGAAGCCTTTGGTCACTTCAACCTCTGACTGCCATAATGGCCCTAATAGACCAAACTATGACTTCTGTACACCTTTGGTGATGTTTTCGTGTGTGTATTAACCGATTCTGATACGTTGGGCTGCATTTCAGGACATCGGAATTTTCACGTATTTTTGCATAGCTGGCATCGTCGATTTGAAGCCTTTGGTCACTTCAACCTCTGACTGCCATAATGGCCCTAATAAACCAAACTATGACTTCTGTACACCTTTGGTGATGTTTTCGTGTGTGTATTAACCGATTCCGATAAGTTGGGCTGCATTCCGTGACATCGGAATTTTCACGTATTTTTGCATAGCCGGCATCGTCGATTTGAAGCCTTTGGTCACTTCAACCTCTGACTGCCATAATGGCCCTAATAGACCAAACTATGACTTCTGTACACCTTTGGTGATGTTTTTCGTGTGTGTATTAACCGATTCCGATAAGTTGGGCTGCATTTCAGGACATCGGAATTTTCACGTATTTTTGCATAGCCGGCATCGTCGATTTGAAGCCTTTGGTCACTTCAACCTCTGACTGCCATAATGGCCCTAATAGACCAAACTATGACTTCTGTACACCTTTGGTGATGTTTTCGTGTGTGTATTAACCGATTCTGATACGTTGGGCTGCATTTCAGGACATCGGAATTTTCACGTATTTTTGCATAGCCGGCATCGTCGATTTGAAGCCTTTGGTCACTTCAACCTCTGACTGCCATAATGGCCCTAATAGACCAAACTATGACTTCTGTACCACCTTTGGTGATGTTTTCGTGTGTGTATTAACCGATTCCGATAAGTTGGGCTGCATTCCGTGACATCGGAATTTTCACGTATTTTTGCATAGCCGGCATCGTCGATTTGAAGCCTTTGGTCACTTCAACCTCTGACTGCCATAATGGCCCTAATAAACCAAACTATGACTTCTGTACACCTTTGGTGATGTTTTCGTGTGTGTATTAACCGATTCCGATAAGTTGGGCTGCATTCCGTGACATCGGAATTTTCACGTATTTTTGCATAGCCGGCATCGTCGATTTGAAGCCTTTGGTCACTTCAACTCTGACTGCCATAATGGCCCTAATAGACCAAACTATGACTTCTGTACACCTTTGGTGATGTTTTCGTGTGTGTATTAACCGATTCCGATAAGTTGGGCTGCATTTCAGGACATCGGAATTTTCACGTATTTTTGCATAGCCGGCATCGTCGATTTGAAGCCTTTGGTCACTTCAACCTCTGACTGCCATAATGGCCCTAATAAACCAAACTATGACTTCTGTACACCTTTGGTGATGTATTCGTGTGTGTATTAACCGATTCCGATAAGTTGGGCTGCATTTCAGGACATCGAATTTTCACGTATTTTTGCATAGCCGGCATCGTCGATTTGAAGCCTTTGGTCACTTCAACCTCTGACTGCCATAATGGCCCTAATAGACCAAACTATGACTTCTGTACACCTTTGGTGATGTTTTCGTGTGTGTATTAACCGATTCTGATAAGTTGGGCTGCATTTCAGGACATCGGAATTTTCACGTATTTTTGCATAGCCGGCATCGTCGATTTGAAGCCTTTGGTCACTTCAACCTCTGACTGCCATAATGGCCCTAATAGACCAAACTATGACTTCTGTACACCTTTGGTGATGTTTTCGTGTGTGTATTAACCGATTCCGATAAGTTGGGCTGCATTTCAGGACATCGGAATTTTCACGTATTTTTGCATAGCCGGCATCGTCGATTTGAAGCCTTTGGTCACTTCAACCTCTGACTGCCATAATGGCCCTAATAGACCAAACTATGACTTCTGTACACCTTTGGTGATGTTTTCGTGTGTGTATTAACCGATTCTGATACGTTGGGCTGCATTTCAGGACATCGGAATTTTCACGTATTTTTGCATAGCCGGCATCGTCGATTTGAAGCCTTTGGTCACTTCAACCTCTGACTGCCATAATGGCCCTAATAGACCAAACTATGACTTCTGTACACCTTTGGTGATGTTTTCGTGTGTGTATTAACCGATTCTGATACGTTGGGCTGCATTTCAGGACATCGGAATTTTCACGTATTTTTGCATAGCCGGCATCGTCGATTTGAAGCCTTTGGTCACTTCAACCTCTGACTGCCATAATGGCCCTAATAGACCAAACTATGACTTCTGTACACCTTTGGTGATGTTTTCGTGTGTGTATTAACCGATTCTGATACGTTGGGCTGCATTTCAGGACATCGGAATTTTCACGTATTTTTGCATAGCCGGCATCGTCGATTTGAAGCCTTTGGTCACTTCAACCTCTGACTGCCATAATGGCCCTAATAGACCAAACTATGACTTCTGTACACCTTTGGTGATGTTTTCGTGTGTGTATTAACCGATTCTGATACGTTGGGCTGCATTTCAGGACATCGGAATTTTCACGTATTTTTGCATAGCCGGCATCGTCGATTTGAAGCCTTTGGTCACTTCAACCTCTGACTGCCATAATGGCCCTAATAGACCAAACTATGACTTCTGTACACCTTTGGTGATGTTTTCGTGTGTGTATTAACCGATTCCGATAAGTTGGGCTGCATTCCGTGACATCGGAATTTTCACGTATTTTTGCATAGCCGGCATCGTCGATTTGAAGCCTTTGGTCACTTCAACCTCTGACTGCCATAATGGCCCTAATAAACCAAACTATGACTTCTGTACACCTTTGGTGATGTTTTCGTGTGTGTATTAACCGATTCCGATAAGTTGGGCTGCATTCCGTGACATCGGAATTTTCACGTATTTTTGCATAGCCGGCATCGTCGATTTGAAGCCTTTGGTCACTTCAACCTCTGACTGCCATAATGGCCCTAATAGACCAAACTATGACTTCTGTACACCTTTGGTGATGTTTTCGTGTGTGTATTAACCGATTCCGATAAGTTGGGCTGCATTTCAGGACATCGGAATTTTCACGTATTTTTGCATAGCCGGCATCGTCGATTTGAAGCCTTTGGTCACTTCAACCTCTGACTGCCATAATGGCCCTAATAAACCAAACTATGACTTCTGTACACCTTTGGTGATGTTTTCGTGTGTGTATTAACCGATTCCGATAAGTTGGGCTGCATTCCGTGACATCGGAATTTTCACGTATTTTTGCATAGCCGGCATCGTCGATTTGAAGCCTTTGGTCACTTCAACCTCTGACTGCCATAATGGCCCTAATAAACCAAACTATGACTTCTGTACACCTTTGGTGATGTTTTCGTGTGTGTATTAACCGATTCCGATACGTTGGGCTGCATTTCAGGACATCGGAATTTTCACGTATTTTTGCATAGCCGGCATCGTCGATTTGAAGCCTTTGGTCACTTCAACCTCTGACTGCCATAATGGCCCTTATAAACCAAACTATGACTTCTGTACACCTTTGGTGATGTTTTCGTGTGTGTATTAACCGATTCTGATACGTTGGGCTGCATTTCAGGACATCGGAATTTTCACGTATTTTTGCATAGCCGGCATCGTCGATTTGAAGCCTTTGGTCACTTCAACCTCTGACTGCCATAATGGCCCTAATAGACCAAACTTTGACTTCTGTACACCTTTGGTGATGTCTTCGTGTGTGTATTAACCGATTCCGATACGTTGGGCTGCATTTCAGGACATCGGAGTTTTCACGTATTTTTGCATAGCCGGCATCGTCGATTTGAAGCCTTTGGTCACTTCAACCTCTGACTGCCATAATGGCCCTAATAGACCAAACTATGACTTCTGTACACCTTTGGTGATGTTTTCGTGTGTGTATTAACCGATTCCGATACGTTGGGCTGCATTTCAGGACATCGGAATTTTCACGTATTTTTGCATAGCCGGCATCGTCGATTTGAAGCCTTTGGTCACTTCAACCTCTGACTGCCATAATGGCCCTAATAGACCAAACTATGACTTCTGTACACCTTTGGTGATGTTTTCGTGTGTGTATTAACCGATTCTGATACGTTGGGCTGCATTTCAGGACATCGGAATTTTCACGTATTTTTGCATAGCCGGCATCGTCGATTTGAAGCCTTTGGTCACTTCAACCTCTGACTGCCATAATGGCCCTAATAAACCAAACTATGACTTCTGTACACCTTTGGTGATGTTTTCGTGTGTGTATTAACCGATTCCGATAAGTTGGGCTGCATTCCGTGACATCGGAATTTTCACGTATTTTTGCATAGCCGGCATCGTCGATTTGAAGCCTTTGGTCACTTCAACCTCTGACTGCCATAATGGCCCTAATAGACCAAACTTTGACTTGTGTACACCTTTGGTGATGTCTTCGTGTGTGTATTAACCGATTCCGATACGTTGGGCTGCATTTCAGGACATCGGAATTTTCACGTATTTTTGCATAGCCGGCATCGTCGATTTGAAGCCTTTGGTCACTTCAACCTCTGACTGCCATAATGGCCCTAATAGACCAAACTATGACTTCTGTACACCTTTGGTGATGTTTTCGTGTGTGTATTAACCGATTCCGATACGTTGGGCTGCATTTCAGGACATCGGAATTTTCACGTATTTTTGCATAGCCGGCATCGTCGATTTGAAGCCTTTGGTCACTTCAACCTCTGACTGCCATAATGGCCCTAATAGACCAAACTATGACTTCTGTACACCTTTGGTGATGTTTTCGTGTGTGTATTAACCGATTCTGATACGTTGGGCTGCATTTCAGGACATCGGAATTTTCACGTATTTTTGCTAGCCGGCATCGTCGATTTGAAGCCTTTGGTCACTTCAACCTCTGACTGCCATAATGGCCCTAATAGACCAAACTTTGACTTCTGTACACCTTTGGTGATGTCTTCGTGTGTGTATTAACCGATTCCGATACGTTGGGCTGCATTTCAGGACATCGGAATTTTCACGTATTTTTGCATAGCCGGCATCGTCGATTTGAAGCCTTTGGTCACTTCAACCTCTGACTGCCATAATGGCCCTAATAAACCAAACTATGACTTCTGTACACCTTTGGTGATGTTTTCGTGTGTGTATTAACCGATTCCGATAAGTTGGGCTGCATTCCGTGACATGGGAATTTTCACGTATTTTGGTCACTTCAACCTCTGACTGCCATAATGGCCCTAATAGACCAAACTATGACTTCTGTACACCTTTGGTGATGTTTTCGTGTGTGTATTAACCGATTCTGATACGTTGGGCTGCATTTCAGGACATCGGAATTTTCACGTATTTTTGCATAGCCGGCATCGTCGATTTGAAGCCTTTGGTCACTTCAACCTCTGACTGCCATAATGGCCCTAATAAACCAAACTATGACTTCTGTACACCTTTGGTGATGTTTTCGTGTGTGTATTAACCGATTCCGATAAGTTGGGCTGCATTCCGTGACATCGGAATTTTCACGTATTTTTGCATAGCCGGCATCGTCGATTTGAAGCCTTTGGTCACTTCAACCTCTGACTGCCATAATGGCCCTAATAGACCAAACTTTGACTTGTGTACACCTTTGGTGATGTCTTCGTGTGTGTATTAACCGATTCCGATACGTTGGGCTGCATTTCAGGACATCGGAATTTTCACGTATTTTTGCATAGCCGGCATCGTCGATTTGAAGCCTTTGGTCACTTCAACCTCTGACTGCCATAATGGCCCTAATAGACCAAACTATGACTTCTGTACACCTTTGGTGATGTTTTCGTGTGTGTATTAACCGATTCCGATACGTTGGGCTGCATTTCAGGACATCGGAATTTTCACGTATTTTTGCATAGCCGGCATCGTCGATTTGAAGCCTTTGGTCACTTCAACCTCTGACTGCCATAATGGCCCTAATAGACCAAACTATGACTTCTGTACACCTTTGGTGATGTTTTCGTGTGTGTATTAACCGATTCTGATACGTTGGGCTGCATTTCAGGACATCGGAATTTTCACGTATTTTTGCTAGCCGGCATCGTCGATTTGAAGCCTTTGGTCACTTCAACCTCTGACTGCCATAATGGCCCTAATAGACCAAACTTTGACTTCTGTACACCTTTGGTGATGTCTTCGTGTGTGTATTAACCGATTCCGATACGTTGGGCTGCATTTCAGGACATCGGAATTTTCACGTATTTTTGCATAGCCGGCATCGTCGATTTGAAGCCTTTGGTCACTTCAACCTCTGACTGCCATAATGGCCCTAATAAACCAAACTATGACTTCTGTACACCTTTGGTGATGTTTTCGTGTGTGTATTAACCGATTCCGATAAGTTGGGCTGCATTCCGTGACATGGGAATTTTCACGTATTTTGGTCACTTCAACCTCTGACTGCCATAATGGCCCTAATAGACCAAACTATGACTTCTGTACACCTTTGGTGATGTTTTCGTGTGTGTATTAACCGATTCTGATACGTTGGGCTGCATTTCAGGACATCGGAATTTTCACGTATTTTTGCATAGCCGGCATCGTCGATTTGAAGCCTTTGGTCACTTCAACCTCTGACTGCCATAATGGCCCTAATAGACCAAACTATGACTTCTGTACACCTTTTGTGATGTTTTCGTGTGTGTATTAACCGATTCCGATAAGTTGGGCTGCATTCCGTGACATCGGAATTTTCACGTATTTTTGCATAGCCGGCATCGTCGATTTGAAGCCTTTGGTCACTTCAACCTCTGACTGCCATAATGGCCCTAATAGACCAAACTATGACTTCTGTACACCTTTGGTGATGTTTTCGTGTGTGTATTAAAAGATTCCGATAAGTTGGGCTGCATTTCAGGACATCGGAATTTTCACGTATTTTTGCATAGCCGGCATCGTCGATTTGAAGCCTTTGGTCACTTCAACCTCTGACTGCCATAATGGCCCTAATAAACCAAACTATGACTTCTGTACACCTTTGGTGATGTATTCGTGTGTGTATTAACCGATTCCGATAAGTTGGGCTGCATTCCGTGACATCGGAATTTTCACGTATTTTTGCATAGCCGGCATCGTCGATTTGAAGCCTTTGGTCACTTCAACCTCTGACTGCCATAATGGCCCTAATAGACCAAACTATGACTTCTGTACACCTTTGGTGATGTTTTCGTGTGTGTATTAACCGATTCTGATAAGTTGGGCTGCATTTCAGGACATCGGAATTTTCACGTATTTTTGCATAGCCGGCATCGTCGATTTGAAGCCTTTGGTCACTTCAACCTCTGACTGCCATAATGGCCCTAATAGACCAAACTATGACTTCTGTACACCTTTGGTGATGTTTTCGTGTGTGTATTAACCGATTCCGATAAGTTGGGTTGCATTTCAGGACATCGGAATTTTCACGTATTTTTGCATAGCCGGCATCGTCGATTTGAAGCCTTTGGTCACTTCAACCTCTGACTGCCATAATGGCCCTAATAAACCAAACTATGACTTCTGTACACCTTTGGTGATGTATTCGTGTGTGTATTAACCGATTCCGATAAGTTGGGCTGCATTTCAGGACATCGGAATTTTCACGTATTTTTGCATAGCCGGCATCGTCGATTTGAAGCCTTTGGTCACTTCAACCTCTGACTGCCATAATGGCCCTAATAGACCAAACTATGACTTCTGTACACCTTTGGTGATGTTTTCGTGTGTGTATTAACCGATTCTGATACGTTGGGCTGCATTTCAGGACATCGGAATTTTCACGTATTTTTGCATAGCCGGCATCGTCGATTTGAAGCCTTTGGTCACTTCAACCTCTGACTGCCATAATGGCCCTAATAGACCAAACTATGACTTCTGTACAACTTTGGTGATGTTTTCGTGTGTGTATTAACCGATTCTGATACGTTGGGCTGCATTTCAGGACATCGGAATTTTCACGTATTTTTGCATAGCCGGCATCGTCGATTTGAAGCCTTTGGTCACTTCAACCTCTGACTGCCATAATGGCCCTAATAAACCAAACTATGACTTCTGTACACCTTTGGTGATGTTTTCGTGTGTGTATTAACCGATTCTGATACGTTGGGCTGCATTTCAGGACATCGGAATTTTCACGTATTTTTGCATAGCCGGCATCGTCGATTTGAAGCCTTTGGTCACTTCAACCTCTGACTGCCATAATGGCCCTAATAGACCAAACTTTGACTTCTGTACACCTTTGGTGATGTCTTCGTGTGTGTATTAACCGATTCCGATACGTTGGGCTGCATTTCAGGACATCGGAATTTTCACGTATTTTTGCATAGCCGGCATCGTCGATTTGAAGCCTTTGGTCACTTCAACCTCTGACTGCCATAATGGCCCTAATAGACCAAACTATGACTTCTGTACACCTTTGGTGATGTTTTCGTGTGTGTATTAACCGATTCCGATACGTTGGGCTGCATTTCAGGACATCGGAATTTTCACGTATTTTTGCATAGCCGGCATCGTCGATTTGAAGCCTTTGGTCACTTCAACCTCTGACTGCCATAATGGCCCTAATAGACTAAACTATGACTTCTGTACACCTTTGGTGATGTTTTCGTGTGTGTATTAACCGATTCTGATACGTTGGGCTGCATTTCAGGCCATCGGAATTTTCACGTATTTTTGCATAGCCGGCATCGTCGATTTGAAGCCTTTGGTCACTTCAACCTCTGACTGCCATAATGGCCCTAATAGACCAAACTGTGACTTCTGTACACCTTTGGTGATGTCTTCGTGTGTGTATTAACCGATTCCGATACGTTGGGCTGCATTTCAGGACATCGGAATTTTCACGTATTTTTGCATAGCCGGCATCGTCGATTTGAAGCCTTTGGTCACTTCAACCTCTGACTGCCATAATGGCCCTAATAAACCAAACTATGACTTCTGTACACCTTTGGTGATGTCTTCGTGTGTGTATTAACCGATTCCGATACGTTGGGCTGCATTTCAGGACATCGGAATTTTCACGTATTTTTGCATAGCCGGCATCGTCGATTTGAAGCCTTTGGTCACTTCAACCTCTGACTGCCATAATGGCCCTAATAGACTAAACTATGACTTCTGTACACCTTTGGTGATGTTTTCGTGTGTGTATTAACCGATTCTGATACGTTGGGCTGCATTTCAGGCCATCGGAATTTTCACGTATTTTTGCATAGCCGGCATCGTCGATTTGAAGCCTTTGGTCACTTCAACCTCTGACTGCCATAATGGCCCTAATAGACCAAACTGTGACTTCTGTACACCTTTGGTGATGTCTTCGTGTGTGTATTAACCGATTCCGATACGTTGGGCTGCATTTCAGGACATCGGAATTTTCACGTATTTTTGCATAGCCGGCATCGTCGATTTGAAGCCTTTGGTCACTTCAACCTCTGACTGCCATAATGGCCCTAATAAACCAAACTATGACTTCTGTACACCTTTGGTGATGTCTTCGTGTGTGTATTAACCGATTCCGATACGTTGGGCTGCATTTCAGGACATCGGAATTTTCACGTATTTTTGCATAGCCGGCATCGTCGATTTGAAGCCTTTGGTCACTTCAACCTCTGACTGCCATAATGGCCCTAATAAACCAAACTATGACTTCTGTACACCTTTGGTGATGTTTTCGTGTGTGTATTAACCGATTCTGATACGTTGGGCTGCATTTCAGGACATCGGAATTTTCACGTATTTTTGCATAGCCGGCATCGTCGATTTGAAGCCTTTGGTCACTTCAACCTCTGACTGCCATAATGGCCCTAATAAACCAAACTATGACTTCTGTACACCTTTGGTGATGTCTTCGTGTGTGTATTAACCGATTCCGATAAGTTGGGCTGCATTTCAGGACATCGGAATTTTCACGTATTTTTGCATAGCCGGCATCGTCGATTTGAAGCCTTTGGTCACTTCAACCTCTGACTGCCATAATGGCCCTAATAGACCAAACTATGACTTCTGTACACCTTTGGTGATGTTTTCGTGTGTGTATTAACCGATTCTGATACGTTGGGCTGCATTTCAGGACATCGGAATTTTCACGTATTTTTGCATAGCCGGCATCGTCGATTTGAAGCCTTTGGTCACTTCAACCTCTGACTGCCATAATGGCCCTAATAGACCAAACTATGACTTCTGTACACCTTTGGTGATGTTTTCGTGTGTGTATTAACCGATTCCGATAAGTTGGGCTGCATTCCGTGACATCGGAATTTTCACGTATTTTTGCATAGCCGGCATCGTCGATTTGAAGCCTTTGGTCACTTCAACCTCTGACTGCCATAATGGCCCTAATAAACCAAACTATGACTTCTGTACACCTTTGGTGATGTTTTCGTGTGTGTATTAACCGATTCCGATACGTTGGGCTGCATTTCAGGACATCGGAATTTTCACGTATTTTTGCATAGCCGGCATCGTCGATTTGAAGCCTTTGGTCACTTCAACCTCTGACTGCCATAATGGCCCTAATAGACCAAACTATGACTTCTGTACACCTTTGGTGATGTTTTCGTGTGTGTATTAAGCGATTCCGATAAGTTGGGCTGCATTTCAGGACATCGGAATTTTCACGTATTTTTGCATAGCCGGCATCGTCGATTTGAAGCCTTTGGTCACTTCAACCTCTGACTGCCATAATGGCCCTAATAGACCAAACTATGACTTCTGTACACCTTTGGTGATGTTTTCGTGTGTGTATTAACCGATTCTGATACGTTGGGCTGCATTCCGTGACATCGGAATTTTCACGTATTTTTGCATAGCCGGCATCGTCGATTTGAAGCCTTTGGTCACTTCAACCTCTGACTGCCATAATGGCCCTAATAAACCAAACTATGACTTCTGTACGCCTTTGGTGATGTTTTCGTGTGTGTATTAACCGATTCCGATAAGTTGGGCAGCATTTCAGGACATCGGAATTTTCACGTATTTTTGCATAGCCGGTATCGTCGATTTGAAGCCTTTGGTCACTTCAACCTCTGACTGCCATAATGGCCCTAATAAACCAAACTATGACTTCTGTACACCTTTGGTGATGTCTTCGTGTGTGTATTAACCGATTCCGATACGTTGGGCTGCATTTCAGGACATCGGAATTTTCACGTATTTTTGCATAGCCGGCATCGTCGATTTGAAGCCTTTGGTCACTTCAACCTCTGACTGCCATAATGGCCCTAATAAACCAAACTATGACTTCTGTACACCTTTGGTGATGTTTTCGTGTGTGTATTAACCGATTCTGATACGTTGGGCTGCATTCCGTGACATCGGAATTTTCACGTATTTTTGCATAGCCGGCATCGTCGATTTGAAGCCTTTGGTCACTTCAACCTCTGACTGCCATAATGGCCCTAATAAACCAAACTATGACTTCTGTACACCTTTGGTGATGTTTTCGTGTGTGTATTAACCGATTCTGATACGTTGGGCTGCATTTCAGGACATCGGAATTTTCACGTATTTTTGCATAGCCGGCATCGTCGATTTGAAGCCTTTGGTCACTTCAACCTCTGACTGCCATAATGGCCCTAATAAACCAAACTATGACTTCTGTACACCTTTGGTGATGTTTTCGTGTGTGTATTAACCGATTCCGATAAGTTGGGCTGCATTCCGTGACATCGGAATTTTCACGTATTTTTGCATAGCCGGCATCGTCGATTTGAAGCCTTTGGTCACTTCAACCTCTGACTGCCATAATGGCCCTAATAGACCAAACTATGACTTCTGTACACCTTTGGTGATGTTTTCGTGTGTGTATTAACCGATTCTGATACGTTGGGCTGCATTTCAGGACATCGGAATTTTCACGTATTTTTGCATAGCCGGCATCGTCGATTTGAAGCCTTTGGTCACTTCAACCTCTGACTGCCATAATGGCCCTAATAGACCAAACTATGACTTCTGTACACCTTTGGTGATGTTTTCGTGTGTGTATTAACCGATTCTGATACGTTGGGCTGCATTCCGTGACATCGGAATTTCACGTATTTTTGCATAGCCGGCATCGTCGATTTGAAGCCTTTGGTCACTTCAACCTCTGACTGCCATAATGGCCCTAATAAACCAAACTATGACTTCTGTACACCTTTGGTGATGTCTTCGTGTGTGTATTAACCGATTCCGATACGTTGGGCTGCATTTCAGGACATCGGAATTTTCACGTATTTTTGCATAGCCGGCATCGTCGATTTGAAGCCTTTGGTCACTTCAACCTCTGACTGCCATAATGGCCCTAATAAACCAAACTATGACTTCTGTACACCTTTGGTGATGTTTTCGTGTGTGTATTAACCGATTCTGATACGTTGGGCTGCATTTCAGGACATCGGAATTTTCACGTATTTTTGCATAGCCGGCATCGTCGATTTGAAGCCTTTGGTCACTTC
>CAJNIU020000105.1:0-24842 GCA_905231855.2 Eristalis tenax
ATTTTTGCATAGCCGGCATCGTCGATTTGAAGCCTTTGGTCACTTCACCTCTGACTGCCATAATGGCCCTAATAGACCAAACTATGACTTCTGTACACCTTTGGTGATGTTTTCGTGTGTGTATTAACCGATTCCGATAAGTTGGGCTGCATTCCGTGACATCGGAATTTTCACGTATTTTTGCATAGCCGGCATCGTCGATTTGAAGCCTTTGGTCACTTCAACCTCTGACTGCCATAATGGCCCTAATAAACCAAACTATGACTTCGGTACACCTTTGGTGATGTTTTCGTGTGTGTATTAACCGATTCCGATAAGTTGGCTGCATTCCGTGACATCGGAACTTTCACGTATTTTTGCATAGCCGGCATCGTCGATTTGAAGCCTTTGGTCACTTCAACCTCTGACTGCATAATGGCCCTAATAGACCAAACTATGACTTCTGTACACCTTTGGTGATGTTTTCGTGTGTGTATTAACCGATTCTGATACGTGGGCTGCATTTCAGGACATCGGAATTTTCACGTATTTTTGCATAGCCGGCATCGTCGATTTGAAGCCTTTGGTCACTTCAACCTCTGACTGCCATAATGGCCCTAATAGACCAAACTATGACTTCTGTACACCTTTGGTGATGTTTTCGTGTGTGTATTAACCGATTCCGATAAGTTGGGCTGCATTCCGTGACATCGGAATTTTCACGTATTTTTGCATAGCCGGCATCGTCGATTTGAAGCCTTTGGTCACTTCAACCTCTGACTGCCATAATGGCCCTAATAAACCAAACTATGACTTCGGTACACCTTTGGTGATGTTTTCGTGTGTGTATTAACCGATTCCGATAAGTTGGGCTGCATTCCGTGACATCGGAACTTTCACGTATTTTTGCATAGCCGGCATCGTCGATTTGAAGCCTTTGGTCACTTCAACCTCTGACTGCCATAATGGCCCTAATAGACCAAACTATGACTTCTGTACACCTTTGGTGATGTTTTCGTGTGTGTATTAACCGATTCTGATACGTTGGGCTGCATTTCAGGACATCGGAATTTTCACGTATTTTTGCATAGCCGGCATCGTCGATTTGAAGCCTTTGGTCACTTCAACCTCTGACTGCCATAATGGCCCTAATAAACCAAACTATGACTTCGGTACACCTTTGGGGATGTTTTCGTGTGTGTATTAACCGATTCCGATAAGTTGGGCTGCATTCCGTGACATCGGAACTTTCACGTATTTTTGCATAGCCGGCATCGTCGATTTGAAGCCTTTGGTCACTTCAACCTCTGACTGCCATAATGGCCCTAATAGACCAAACTATGACTTCTGTACACCTTTGGTGATGTTTTCGTGTGTGTATTAACCGATTCTGATACGTTGGGCTGCATTTCAGGACATCGGAATTTTCACGTATTTTTGCATAGCCGGCATCGTCGATTTGAAGCCTTTGGTCACTTCAACCTCTGACTGCCATAATGGCCCTAATAGACCAAACTATGACTTCTGTACACCTTTGGTGATGTTTTCGTGTGTGTATTAACCGATTCCGATAAGTTGGGCTGCATTCCGTGACATCGGAATTTTCACGTATTTTTGCATAGCCGGCATCGTCGATTTGAAGCCTTTGGTCACTTCAACCTCTGACTGCCATAATGGCCCTAATAAACCAAACTATGACTTCGGTACACCTTTGGTGATGTTTTCGTGTGTGTATTAACCGATTCCGATAAGTTGGGCTGCATTCCGTGACATCGGAACTTTCACGTATTTTTGCATAGCCGGCATCGTCGATTTGAAGCCTTTGGTCACTTCAACCTCTGACTGCCATAATGGCCCTAATAGACCAAACTATGACTTCTGTACACCTTTGGTGATGTTTTCGTATGTGTATTAACCGATTCTGATAAGTTGGGCTGCATTTCAGGACATCGGAATTTTCACGTATTTTTGCATAGCCGGCATCGTCGATTTGAAGCCTTTGGTCACTTCAACCTCTGACTGCCATAATGGCCCTAATAGACCAAACTATGACTTCTGTACACCTTTGGTGATGTTTTCGTGTGTGTATTAACCGATTCCGATAAGTTGGGCTGCATTTAAGGACATCGGAATTTTCACGTATTTTTGCATAGCCGGCATCGTCGATTTGAAGCCTTTGGTCACTTCAACCTCTGACTGCCATAATGGCCCTAATAAACCAAACTATGACTTCGGTACACCTTTGGTGATGTTTTCGTGTGTGTATTAACCGATTTCGATAAGTTGGGCTGCATTCCGTGACATCGGAACTTTCACGTATTTTTGCATAGCCGGCATCGTCGATTTGAAGCCTTTGGTCACTTCAACCTCTGACTGCCATAATGGCCCTAATAGACCAAACTATGACTTCTGTACACCTTTGGTGATGTTTTCGTGTGTGTATTAACCGATTCTGATACGTTGGGCTGCATTTCAGGACATCGGAATTTTCACGTATTTTTGCATAGCCGGCATCGTCGATTTGAAGCCTTTGGTCACTTCAACCTCTGACTGCCATAATGGCCCTAATAGACCAAACTATGACTTCTGTACACCTTTGGTGATGTTTTCGTGTGTGTATTAACCGATTCCGATAAGTTGGGCTGCATTCCGTGACATCGGAATTTTCACGTATTTTTGCATAGCCGGCATCGTCGATTTGAAGCCTTTGGTCACTTCAACCTCTGACTGCCATAATGGCCCTAATAAACCAAACTATGACTTCGGTACACCTTTGGTGATGTTTTCGTGTGTGTATTAACCGATTCCGATAAGTTGGGCTGCATTCCGTGACATCGGAACTTTCACGTATTTTTGCATAGCCGGCATCGTCGATTTGAAGCCTTTGGTCACTTCAACCTCTGACTGCCATAATGGCCCTAATAGACCAAACTATGACTTCTGTACACCTTTGGTGATGTTTTCGTGTGTGTATTAACCGATTCTGATACGTTGGGCTGCATTTCAGGACATCGGAATTTTCACGTATTTTTGCATAGCCGGCATCGTCGATTTGAAGCCTTTGGTCACTTCAACCTCTGACTGCCATAATGGCCCTAATAGACCAAACTATGACTTCTGTACACCTTTGGTGATGTTTTCGTGTGTGTATTAACCGATTCCGATAAGTTGGGCTGCATTCCGTGACATCGGAATTTTCACGTATTTTTGCATAGCCGGCATCGTCGATTTGAAGCCTTTGGTCACTTCAACCTCTGACTGCCATAATGGCCCTAATAAACCAAACTATGACTTCGGTACACCTTTGGTGATGTTTTCGTGTGTGTATTAACCGATTCCGATAAGTTGGGCTGCATTCCGTGACATCGGAACTTTCACGTATTTTTGCATAGCCGGCATCGTCGATTTGAAGCCTGTGGTCACTTCAACCTCTGACTGCCATAATGGCCCTAATAGACCAAACTATGACTTCTGTACACCTTTGGTGATGTTTTCGTGTGTGTATTAACCGATTCTGATACGTTGGGCTGCATTTCAGGACATCGGAATTTTCACGTATTTTTGCATAGCCGGCATCGTCGATTTGAAGCCTTTGGTCACTTCAACCTCTGACTGCCATAATGGCCCTAATAGACCAAACTATGACTTCTGTACACCTTTGGTGATGTTTTCGTGTGTGTATTAACCGATTCCGATAAGTTGGGCTGCATTCCGTGACATCGGAATTTTCACGTATTTTTGCATAGCCGGCATCGTCGATTTGAAGCCTTTGGTCACTTCAACCTCTGACTGCCATAATGGCCCTAATAAACCAAACTATGACTTCGGTACACCTTTGGTGATGTTTTCGTGTGTGTATTAACCGATTCCGATAAGTTGGGCTGCATTCCGTGACATCGGAACTTTCACGTATTTTTGCATAGCCGGCATCGTCGATTTGAAGCCTTTGGTCACTTCAACCTCTGACTGCCATAATGGCCCTAATAGACCAAACTATGACTTCTGTACACCTTTGGTGATGTTTTCGTGTGTGTATTAACCGATTCTGATACGTTGGGCTGCATTTCAGGACATCGGAATTTTCACGTATTTTTGCATAGCCGGCATCGTCGATTGAAGCCTTTGGTCACTTCAACCTCTGACTGCCATAATGGCCCTAATAGACCAAACTATGACTTCTGTACACCTTTGGTGATGTTTTCGTGTGTGTATTAACCGATTCTGATACGTTGGGCTGCATTTCAGGACATCGGAATTTTCACGTATTTTTTGCATAGCCGGCATCGTCCGATTTGAAGCCTTTGGTCACTTCAACCTCTGACTGCCATAATGGCCCTAATAGACCAACTATGACTTCTGTACACCTTTGGTGATGTTTTCGTGTGTGTATTAACCGATTCCGATAAGTTGGGCTGCATTTCAGGACATCGGAATTTTCACGTATTTTTGCATAGCCGGCATCGTCGATTTGAAGCCTTTGGTCACTTCAACCTCTGACTGCCATAAATGTTTTCGTGTGTGTATTAACCGATTCTGATACGTTGGGCTGCATTTCAGGACATCGGAATTTTCACGTATTTTTGCATAGCCGGCATCGTCGATTTGAAGCCTTTGGTCACTTCAACCTCTGACTGCCATAATGGTGATGTTTTTTTGGTGATGTTTTTTTGGTGATGTTTTCGTGTGTGTATTAACCGATTCTGATACGTTGGGCTGCATTTCAGGACATCGGAATTTTCACGTATTTTTGCATAGCCGGCATCGTCGATTTGAAGCCTTTGGTCACTTCAACCTCTGACTGCCATAATGGCCCTAATAGACCAAACTATGACTTCTGTACACCTTTGGTGATGTTTTCGTGTGTGTATTAACCGATTCCGATAAGTTGGGCTGCATTCCGTGACATCGGAATTTTCACGTATTTTTTGCATAGCCGGCATCGTCGATTTGAAGCCTTTGGTCACTTCAACCTCTGACTGCCATAATGGCCCTAATAAACCAAACTATGACTTCGGTACACCTTTGGTGATGTTTTCGTGTGTGTATTAACCGATTCCGATAAGTTGGGCTGCATTCCGTGACATCGGAACTTTCACGTATTTTTGCATAGCCGGCATCGTCGATTTGAAGCCTTTGGTCACTTCAACCTCTGACTGCCATAATGGCCCTAATAGACCAAACTATGACTTCTGTACACCTTTGGTGATGTTTTCGTGTGTGTATTAACCGATTCTGATACGTTGGGCTGCATTTCAGGACATCGGAATTTTCACGTATTTTTGCATAGCCGGCATCGTCGATTTGAAGCCTTTTGGTCACTTCAACCTCTGACTGCCATAATGGCCCTAATAGACCAAACTATGACTTCTGTACACCTTTGGTGATGTTTTCGTGTGTGTATTAACCGATTCTGATACGTTGGCTGCATTTCAGGACATCGGAATTTTCACGTATTTTTTGCATAGCCGGCATCGTCGATTGAAGCCTTTGGTCACTTCAACCTCTGACTGCCATAATGGCTCCTAATAGACCAAACTATGACTTCTGTACACCTTTGGTGATGTTTTCGTGTGTGTATTAACCGATTCTGATACGTTGGGCTGCATTTCAGGACATCGGAATTTTCACGTATTTTTGCATAGCCGGCATCGTCGATTTGAAGCCTTTGGTCACTTCAACCTCTGACTGCCATAATGGCCCTAATAAACCAAACTATGACTTCGGTACACCTTTGGTGATGTTTTCGTGTGTGTATTAACCGATTCCGATAAGTTGGGCTGCATTCCGTGACATCGGAACTTTCACGTATTTTTGCATAGCCGGCATCGTCGATTTGAAGCCTTTGGTCACTTCAACCTCTGACTGCCATAATGGCCCTAATAGACCAAACTATGACTTCTGTACACCTTTGGTGATGTTTTCGTGTGTGTATTAACCGATTCTGATACGTTGGGCTGCATTTCAGGACATCGGAATTTTCACGTATTTTGCATAGCCGGCATCGTCGATTTGAAGCCTTTGGTCACTTCAACCTCTGACTGCCATAATGGCCCTAATAGACCAAACTATGACTTCTGTACACCTTTGGTGATGTTTTCGTGTGTGTATTAACCGATTCTGATACGTTGGGCTGCATTTCAGGGCATCGGAATTTTCACGTATTTTTGCATAGCCGGCATCGTCGATTTGAAGCCTTTGGTCACTTCAACCTCTGACTGCCATAATGGCCCTAATAGACCAAACTATGACTTCTGTACACCTTTGGTGATGTTTTCGTGTGTGTATTAACCGATTCCGATAAGTTGGGCTGCATTTCAGGACATCGGAATTTTCACGTATTTTTGCATAGCGGCATCGTCGATTTGAAGCCTTTGGTCACTTCAACCTCTGACTGCCATAATGGCCCTAATAGACCAAACTATGACTTCTGTACACCTTTGGTGATGTTTTCGTGTGTGTATTAACCGATTCCGATAAGTTGGGCTGCATTTAAGGACATCGGAATTTTCACGTATTTTTGCATAGCCGGCATCGTCGATTTGAAGCCTTTGGTCACTTCAACCTCTGACTGCCATAATGGCCCTAATAGACCAAAACTATGACTTCTGTACACCTTTGGTGATGTTTTCGTGTGTGTATTAACCGATTCTGATACGTTGGGCTGCATTTCAGGACATCGGAATTTTCACGTATTTTTGCATAGCCGGCATCGTCGATTTGAAGCCTTTGGTCACTTCAACCTCTGACTGCCATAATGGCCCTAATAGACCAAACTATGACTTCTGTACACCTTTGGTGATGTTTTCGTGTGTGTATTAACCGATTCCTATAAGTTGGTCTGCATTTCAGGACATCGGAATTTTCACGTATTTTTGCATAGCCGGCATCGTCGATTTGAAGCCTTTGGTCACTTCAACCTCTGACTGCCATAATGGCCCTAATAAACCAAACTATGACTTCTGTACACCTTTGGTGATGTTTTCGTGTGTGTATTAACCGATTCCGATAAGTTGGGCTGCATTTCAGGACATCGGAATTTTCACGTATTTTTGCATAGCCGGCATCGTCGATTTGAAGCCTTTGGTCACTTCAACCTCTGACTGCCATAATGGTGATGTTTTTTTGGTGATGTTTTCGTGTGTGTATTAACCGATTCCGATAAGTTGGGCTGCATTTCAGGACATCGGAATTTTCACGTATTTTTGCATAGCCGGCAACGTCGATTTGAAGCCTTTGGTCACTTCAACCTCTGACTGCCATAATGGCCCTAATAGACCAAACTATGACTTCTGTACACCTTTGGTGATGTTTTCGTGTGTGTATTAACCGATTCCGATAAGTTGGGCTGCATTTCAGCACATCGGAATTTTCACGTATTTTTGCATAGCCGGCATCGTCGATTTGAAGCCTTTGGTCACTTCAACCTCTGACTGCCATAATGGCCCTAATAGACCAAACTATGACTTCTGTACACCTTTGGTGATGTTTTTGTGTGTGTATTAACCGATTCTGATACGTTGGGCTGCATTTCAGGACATCGGAATTTTCACGTATTTTTGCATAGCCGGCATCGTCGATTTGAAGCCTTTGGTCACTTCAACCTCTGACTGCCATAATGGCCCTAATAGACCAAACTATGACTTCTGTACACCTTTGGTGATGTTTTCGTGTGTGTATTAACCGATTCCGATAAGTTGGGCTGCATTCCGTGACATCGGAATTTTCACGTATTTTTGCATAGCCGGCATCGTCGATTTGAAGCCTTTGGTCACTTCAACCTCTGACTGCCATAATGGCCCTAATAGACCAAACTATGACTTCTGTACACCTTTGGTGATGTTTTCGTGTGTGTATTAACCGATTCCGATAAGTTGGGCTGCATTCCGTGACATCGGAATTTTTCACGTATTTTTGCATAGCCGGCATCGTCGATTTGAAGCCTTTGGTCACTTCAACCTCTGACTGCCATAATGGCCCTAATAAACCAAACTATGACTTCGGTACACCTTTGGTGATGTTTTCGTGTGTGTATTAACCGATTCCGATAAGTTGGGCTGCATTCCGTGACATCGGAACTTTCACGTATTTTTGCATAGCCGGCATCGTCGATTTGAAGCCTTTGGTCACTTCAACCTCTGACTGCCATAATGGCCCTAATAGACCAAACTATGACTTCTGTACACCTTTGGTGATGTTTTCATGTGTGTATTAACCGATTCTGATACGTTGGGCTGCATTTCAGGACATCGGAATTTTCACGTATTTTTGCATAGCCGGCATCGTCGATTTGAAGCCTTTGGTCACTTCAACCTCTGACTGCCATAATGGCCCTAATAGACCAAACTATGACTTCTGTACACCTTTGGTGATGTTTTCGTGTGTGTATTAACCGATTCCGATAAGTTGGGCTGCATTCCGTGACATCGGAATTTTCACGTATTTTTTGCATAGCCGGCATCGTCGATTTGAAGCCTTTGGTCACTTCAACCTCTGACTGCCATAATGGCCCTAATAAACCAAACTATGACTTCGGTACACCTTTGGTGATGTTTTCGTGTGTGTATTAACCGATTCCGATAAGTTGGGCTGCATTCCGTGACATCGGAACTTTCACGTATTTTTGCATAGCCGGCATCGTCGATTTGAAGCCTTTGGTCACTTCAACCTCTGACTGCCATAATGGCCCTAATAGACCAAACTATGACTTCTGTACACCCTTTGGTGATGTTTTCGTGTGTGTATTAACCGATTCTGATACGTTGTGCTGCATTTCAGGACATCGGAATTTTCACGTATTTTTGCATAGCCGGCATCGTCGATTTGAAGCCTTTGGTCACTTCAACCTCTGACTGCCATAATGGCCCTAATAAACCAAACTATGACTTCGGTACACCTTTGGTGATGTTTTCGTGTGTGTATTAACCGATTCCGATAAGTTGGGCTGCATTCCGTGACATCGGAACTTTCACGTATTTTTTGCATAGCCGGCATCGTCGATTTGAAGCCTTTGGTCACTTCAACCTCTGACTGCCATAATGGCCCTAATAGACCAAACTATGACTTCTGTACACCTTTGGTGATGTTTTCGTGTGGTATAACCGATTCTGATACGTTGGGCTGCATTTCAGGACATCGGAATTTTCACGTATTTTTGCATAGCCGGCATCGTCGATTTGAAACCTTTGGTCACTTCAACCTCTGACTCCCATAATGGCCCTAATAAACCAAACTATGACTTCGGTACACCTTTGGTGATGTTTTCGTGTGTGTATTAACCGATTCCGATAAGTTGGGCTGCATTCCGTGACATCGGAACTTTCACGTATTTTTGCATAGCCGGCATCGTCGATTTGAAGCCTTTGGTCACTTCAACCTCTGACTGCCATAATGGCCCTAATAGACCAAACTATGACTTCTGTACACCTTTGGTGATGTTTTCGTGTGTGTATTAACCGATTCTGATACGTTGGGCTGCATTTCAGGACATCGGAATTTTCACGTATTTTTGCATAGCCGCATCGTCGATTTGAAGCCTTTGGTCACTTCAACCTCTGACTGCCATAATGGCCCTAATAGACCAAACTATGACTTCTGTACACCTTTGGTGATGTTTTCGTGTGTGTATTAACCGATTCCGATAAGTTGGGCTGCATTTCAGCACATCGGAATTTTCACGTATTTTTGCATAGCCGGCATCGTCGATTTGAAGCCTTTGGTCACTTCAACCTCTGACTGCCATAATGGCCCTAATAGACCAAACTATGACTTCTGTACACCTTTGGTGATGTTTTTGTGTGTGTATTAACCGATTCTGATACGTTGGGCTGCATTTCAGGACATCGGAATTTTCACGTATTTTTGCATAGCCGGCATCGTCGATTTGAAGCCTTTGGTCACTTCAACCTCTGACTGCCATAATGGCCCTTATAGACCAAACTATGACTTCTGTACACCTTTGGTGATGTTTTCGTGTGTGTATTAACCGATTCCGATAAGTTGGGCTGCATTTCAGGACATCGGAATTTTCACGTATTTTTGCATAGCCGGCATCGTCGATTTGAAGCCTTTGGTCACTTCAACCTCTGACTGCCATAATGGTGATGTTTTTTTGGTGATGTTTTCGTGTGTGTATTAACCGATTCCGATAAGTTGGGCTGCATTTCAGGACATCGGAATTTTCACGTATTTTTGCATAGCCGGCATCGTCGATTTGAAGCCTTTGGTCACTTCAACCTCTGACTGCCATAATGGCCCTAATAGACCAAACTATGACTTCTGTACACCTTTGGTGATGTTTTCGTGTGTGTATTAACCGATTCCGATAAGTTGGGCTGCATTCCGTGACATCGGAATTTTCATGTATTTTTGCATAGCCGGCATCGTCGATTTGAAGCCTTTGGTCACTTCAACCTCTGACTGCCATAATGGCCCTAATAGACCAAACTATGACTTCTGTACACCTTTGGTGATGTTTTCGTGTGTGTATTAACCGATTCCGATAAGTTGGGCTGCATTCCGTGACATCGGAACTTTCACGTATTTTTGCATAGCCGGCATCGTCGATTTGAAGCCTTTGGTCACTTCAACCTCTGACTGCCATAATGGCCCTAATAGACCAAACTATGACTTCTGTACACCTTTGGTGATGTTTTCGTGTGTGTATTAACCGATTCTGATACGTTGGGCTGCATTTCAGGACATCGGATTTTCACGTATTTTTGCATAGCCGGCATCGTCGATTTGAAGCCTTTGGTCACTTCAACCTCTGACTGCCATAATGGCCCTAATAGACCAAACTATGACTTCTGTACACCTTTGGTGATGTTTTCGTGTGTGTATTAACCGATTCCGATAAGTTGGGCTGCATTCCGTGACATCGGAATTTTCATGTATTTTTGCATAGCCGGCATCGTCGATTTGAAGCCTTTGGTCACTTCAACCTCTGACTGCCATAATGGCCCTAATAGACCAAACTATGACTTCTGTACACCTTTGGTGATGTTTTCGTGTGTGTATTAACCGATTCCGATAAGTTGGGCTGCATTCCGTGACATCGGAATTTTCACGTATTTTTGCATAGCCGCATCGTCGATTTGAAGCCTTTGGTCACTTCAACCTCTGACTGCCATAATGGCCCTAATAAACCAAACTATGACTTCGGTACACCTTTGGTGATGTTTTCGTGTGTGTATTAACCGATTCCGATAAGTTGGGCTGCATTCCGTGACATCGGAACTTTCACGTATTTTTGCATAGCCGGCATCGTCGATTTGAAGCCTTTGGTCACTTCAACCTCTGACTGCCATAATGGCCCTAATAGACCAAACTATGACTTCTGTACACCTTTGGTGATGTTTTCGTGTGTGTATTAACCGATTCTGATACGTTGGGCTGCATTTCAGGACATCGGAATTTTCACGTATTTTTGCATAGCCGGCATCGTCGCATTTGAAGCCTTTGGTCACTTCAACCTCTGACTGCCATAATGGCCCTAATAGACCAAACTATGACTTCTGTACACCTTTGGTGATGTTTCGTGTGTGTATTAACCGATTCCGATAAGTTGGGCTGCATTCCGTGACATCGGAATTTTCACGTATTTTTGCATAGCCGGCATCGTCGATTTGAAGCCTTTGGTCACTTCAACCTCTGACTGCCATAATGGCCCTAATAAACCAAACTAGACTTCGGTACACCTTTGGTGATGTTTTCGTGTGTGTATTAACCGATTCCGATAAGTTGGGCTGCTTTCCGTGACATCGGAACTTTCACGTATTTTTGCATAGCCGGCATCGTCGATTTGAAGCCTTTGGTCACTTCAACCTCTGACTGCCATAATGGCCCTAATAGACCAAACTATGACTTCTGTACACCTTTGGTGATGTTTTCGTGTGTGTATTAACCGATTCTGATACGTTGGGCTGCATTTCAGGACATCGGAATTTTCACGTATTTTTGCATAGCCGGCATCGTCGATTTTGAAGCCTTTGGTCACTTCAACCTCTGACTGCCATAATGGCCCTAATAGACCAAACTATGACTTCTGTACACCTTTGGTGATGTTTTCGTGTGTGTATTAACCGATTCGATAAGTTGGGCTGCATTCCGTGACATCGAACTTTCACGTATTTTTGCATAGGCCGGCATCGTCGATTTGAAGCCTTTGGTCACTTCAACCTCTGACTGCCATAATGGCCCTAATAGACCAAACTATGACTTCTGTACACCTTTGGTGATGTTTTCGTGTGTGTATTAACCGATTCTGATACGTTGGGCTGCATTTCAGGACATCGGAATTTTCACGTATTTTTGCATAGCCGGCATCGTCGATTTGAAGCCTTTGGTCACTTCAACCTCTGACTGCCATAATGGCCCTAATAGACCAAACTATGACTTCTGTACACCTTTGGTGATGTTTCGTGTGTGTATTACCGATTCCGATAAGTTGGGCTGCATTCCGTGACATCGAACTTTCACGTATTTTTGCATAGCCGCATCGTCGATTTGAAGCCTTTGGTCACTTCAACCTCGGACTGCCATAATGGCCCTAATAGACCAAACTATGACCTTCTGTTACACCTTTGGTGATGTTTTCGTGTGTGTATTAACCGATTCTGATACGTTGGGCTGCATTTCAGGAACATCGGAATTTTCACGTAATTTTTGCATAGCCGGCATCGTCGATTTGAAGCCTTTGGTCACTTCAACCTCTGACTGCCATAATGGCCCTAATAGACCAAACTATGACTTCTGTACACCTTTGGTGATGTTTTCGTGTGTGTATTAACCGATTCCGATAAGTTGGGCTGCATTCCGTGACATCGGAATTTTCACGTATTTTTTGCATAGCCGGCATCGTCGATTTGAAGCCTTTGGGTCACTTCAACCTCTGACTGCCATAATGGCCCTAATAAACCAAACTATGACTTCGGTACACCTTTGGTGATGTTTTCGTGTGTGTATTAACCCGATTCCGAGTAGTTGGGCTCGCATTCCGTGACATCGGAACTTTCACGTATTTTTGCATAGCCGGCATCGTCGATTTGAAGCCTTTGGTCACTTCAACCTCTGACTGCCATAATGGCCCTAATAGACCAAACTATGACTTCTGTACACCTTTGGTGATGTTTTCGTGTGTGTATTAACCGATTCTGATACGTTGGGCTGCATTTCAGGACATCGGAATTTTTCACGTATTTTTGCATAGCCGGCATCGTCGATTTGAAGCCTTTGGTCACTTCAACCTCTGACTGCCATAATGGCCCTAATAAACCAAACTATGACTTCGGTACACCTTTGGTGATGTTTTCGTGTGTGTATTAACCGAATTCCGATAAGTTGGGCTGCATTCCGTGACATCGGAAACTTTCACGTATTTTTGCATAGCCGGCATCGTCGATTTTGAAGCCTTTGGTCACTTCAACCTCTGACTGCCATAATGGCCCTATAGACCAAACTATGACTTCTGTACACCTTGGTGATGTTTTCGTGTGTGTATTAACCGATTCTGATACGTTGGGCTGCATTTCAGGACATCGGAATTTTCACGTATTTTTGCATAGCCGGCATCGTCGATTTGAAGCCTTTGGTCACTTCAACCTCTGACTGCCATAATGGCCCTAATAACACCAAACTATGACTTCGGTACACCTTTGGTGATGTTTTCGTGTGTGTATTAACCGATTCCGATAAGTTGGGCTGCATTCCGTGACATCGGAACTTTCACGTATTTTTGCATAGCCGGCATCGTCGATTTTGAAGCCTTTGGTCACTTCAACCTCTGACTGCCATAATGGCCCTAATAGACCAAACTATGACTTCTGTACACCTTTGGTGATGTTTTCGTGTGTGTATTAACCGATTCCGAGTAAGTTGGGGCTGCATTCCGTGACATCGGAATTTTCACGTATTTTTTGCATAGCCGGCATCGTCGATTTGAAGCCTTTTGGTCACTTCAACCTCTGACTGCCATAATGGCCCTAATAAACCAAACTATGACTTCGGTACACCTTGAGGTGATGTTTCTTCGTGTCGTGTATTAACCGATTCCGATAAGTTGGGCTGCATTCCGTGACATCGGAACTTTCACGTATTTTTGAGCATAGCCGGCATCGTCGATTTGAAGCCGACTTTGGTCACTTCAACCTCTGACTGCCATAATGGCCCTAATAGACCAAACTATGACTTCTGTACACCTTTGGTGATGTTTTCGTGTGTGTATTAACCGATTCTGATACGTTGGGCTGCATTTCAGGACATCGGAATTTTCACGTATTTTTGCTATAGCCGGCATCGTCGATTTTGAAGCCTTTGGTCACTTCAACCTCTGACTGCCATAATGGCCCTAATAGACCAAACTATGACTTCTGTACACCTTTGGTGATGTTTTCGTGTGTGTATTAACCGATTCTGATACGTTGGGCTGCATTTCAGGACATCGGAATTTTTCACGTATTTTTGCATAGCCGGCATCGTCGATTTGAAGCCTTTGGTCACTTCAACCTCTGACTGCCATAATGGCCCTAATAGACCAAACTATGACTTCTCTGTACACCTTTGTGATGTTTTCGTGTGTGTATTAACCGATTCCGATAAGTTGGAGCTGCATTTCAGGACATCGAGAATTTTCACGTATTTTTGCATAGCCGGCATCGTCGATTTGAAGCTTGTGGTCACTTCAACCTCTGACTGCCATAATGGTGATGTTTTTTTGGTGATGTTTTCGTGTGTGTATTAACCGATTCTGATTGGGCTGCATTTCAGGACATCGGAATTTTCACGTATTTTTGCATAAGCCGGCATCGTCGATTTGAAGCATTTGGTCACTTCAACCTCTGACTGCCATAATGGCCCTAATAGACCAAACTATGACTTCTGTACACCTTTGGTGATGTTTTCGTGTGTGTATTAACCGATTCCGATAAGTTGGGGCTGCATTCCGTGACATCGGGAATTTTCACGTATTTTTTGCATAGCCGGCATCGTCGATTTGAAGCCTTTGGTCACTTCAACCTCTGACTGCCATAATGGCCCTAATAAACCAAACTATGACTTCTGGTACACCTTTGGTGATGTTTTCGTGTGTGTATTAACCGATTCCGATAAGTTGGGCTGCATTCCGTGACATCGGAACTTTTCACGTATTTTTGCAGTAGCCGGCATCGTCGATTTGAAGCCTTTGGTCACTTCAACTCTCTGACTGCCATAATGGCCCTAATAGACCAAACTATGACTTCTGTACACCTTTGGTGATGTTTTCGTGTGTGTATTAACCGATTCTGATACGTTGAGACTGTCATTCGGACATCGGAAATTTTCACGTATTTTTGCATAGCCGGCATCGTCGATTTGAGCCTTTGGTCACTTCAACCTCTGACTGCCATAATGGCCCTAATAGACCAAACTATGACTTCTGTACACCTTTGGTGATGTTTTTCGTGTGTGTATTAACCGATTCTGATACGTTGGGCTGCATTCAGGACATCGGAATTTATCACGTATTTTTGCATAGCCGGCATCGTCGATTTGAAGCCTTTGGTCACTTCAACTCTGACTGCCATAATGGGCCCTAATAGACCAAACTATGACTTCTGTACACCTTTGGTGATGTTTTCGTGTGTGTATTAACCGATTCCGATAAGTTGGGCTGCATTTCAGGACATCGGAATTTTCACGTATTTTTGCATAGCCGGCATCGTTCGATTTGAAGCTTTGGTCACTTCAACCTCTGACTTGCCATAATGGTGATGTTTTTTTTGGTGATGTTTTCGTGTGTGTATGACCGATTCTCGATACGTTGGGCTGCATTTCAGGACACTCGGAATTTTCCACGTATTTTTGCATAGCCGGCATCGTCGATTTGAAGCCCTTGGTCACTTCAACCTCTGACTGCCATAATGGTGATGTTTTTTTTGGTGAATGTATTCTGATACGTTGGGCTGCATTTCAGGACATCGGAATTTTCACGTATTTTTGCATAGCCGGCATCGTCGATTTGAAGCCTTTGGTCACTTCAACCTCTGACTGCCATAATGGCCCTAATAGACCAAACTATGACTTCTGTACACCTTTGGTGATGTTTTCGTGTGTGTATTAACCGATTCCGATAAGTTGGGCTGCATTCCGTGACATCGGAATTTTCACGTATTTTTGCATAGCCGGCATCGTCGATTTGAAGCCTTTGGTCACTTCAACCTCTGACTGCCATAATGGCCCTAATAGACCAAACTATGACTTCTGTACACCTTTGGTGATGTTTTCGTGTGTGTATTAACCGATTCCGATAAGTTGGGCTGCATTCCGTGACATCGGAATTTTCACGTATTTTTGCATAGCCGGCATCGTCGATTTGAAGCCTTTGGTCACTTCAACCTCTGACTGCCATAATGGCCCTAATAAACCAAACTATGACTTCGGTACACCTTTGGTGATGTTTTCGTGTGTGTATTAACCGATTCCGATAAGTTGGGCTGCATTCCGTGACATCGGAACTTTCACGTATTTTTGCATAGCCGGCATCGTCGATTTGAAGCCTTTGGTCACTTCAACCTCTGACTGCCATAATGGCCCTAATAGACTATGACTTCTGTACACCTTTGGTGATGTTTTCGTGTGTGTATTAACCGATTCTGATACGTTGGGCTGCATTTCAGGACATCGGAATTTTCACGTATTTTTGCATAGCCGGCATCGTCGATTTGAAGCCTTTGGTCACTTCAACCTCTGACTGCCATAATGGCCCTAATAGACCAAACTATGACTTCTGTACACCTTTGGTGATGTTTTCGTGTGTGTATTAACCGATTCCGATAAGTTGGGCTGCATTCCGTGACATCGGAATTTTCACGTATTTTTGCATAGCCGGCATCGTCGATTTGAAGCCTTTGGTCACTTCAACCTCTGACTGCCATAATGGCCCTAATAAACCAAACTATGACTTCGGTACACCTTTGGTGATGTTTTCGTGTGTGTATTAACCGATTCCGATAAGTTGGGCTGCATTCCGTGACATCGGAACTTTCACGTATTTTTGCATAGCCGGCATCGTCGATTTGAAGCCTTTGGTCACTTCAACCTCTGACTGCCATAATGGCCCTAATAGACCAAACTATGACTTCTGTACACCTTTGGTGATGTTTTCGTGTGTGTATTAACCGATTCTGATACGTTGGGCTGCATTTCAGGACATCGGAATTTTCACGTATTTTTGCATAGCCGGCATCGTCGATTTGAAGCCTTTGGTCACTTCAACCTCTGACTGCCATAATGGCCCTAATAGACCAAACTATGACTTCTGTACACCTTTGGTGATGTTTTCGTGTGTGTATTAACCGATTCTGATACGTTGGGCTGCATTTCAGGACATCGGAATTTTCACGTATTTTTGCATAGCCGGCATCGTCGATTTGAAGCCTTCTCTTCAACCTCTGACTGCCATAATGGCCCTAATAGACCAAACTATGACTTCTGTACACCTTTGGTGATGTTTTCGTGTGTGTATTAACCGATTCCGATAAGTTGGGCTGCATTTCAGGACATCGGAATTTTCACGTATTTTTGCATAGCCGGCATCGTCGATTTGAAGCCTTTGGTCACTTCAACCTCTGACTGCCATAATGGTGATGTTTTTTTGGTGATGTTTTCGTGTGTGTATTAACCGATTCTGATACGTTGGGCTGCATTTCAGGACATCGGAATTTTCACGTATTTTTGCATAGCCGGCATCGTCGATTTGAAGCCTTTGGTCACTTCAACCTCTGACTGCCATAATGGTGATGTTTTTTTGGTGATGTTTTCGTGTGTGTATTAACCGATTCTGATACGTTGGGCTGCATTTCAGGACATCGGAATTTTCACGTATTTTTGCATAGCCGGCATCGTCGATTTGAAGCCTTTGGTCACTTCAACCTCTGACTGCCATAATGGCCCTAATAGACCAAACTATGACTTCTGTACACCTTTGGTGATGTTTTCGTGTGTGTATTAACCGATTCCGATAAGTTGGGCTGCATTCCGTGACATCGGAATTTTCACGTATTTTTGCATAGCCGGCATCGTCGATTTGAAGCCTTTGGTCACTTCAACCTCTGACTGCCATAATGGCCCTAATAAACCAAACTATGACTTCGGTACACCTTTGGTGATGTTTTCGTGTGTGTATTAACCGATTCCGATAAGTTGGGCTGCATTCCGTGACATCGGAACTTTCACGTATTTTTGCATAGCCGGCATCGTCGATTTGAAGCCTTTGGTCACTTCAACCTCTGACTGCCATAATGGCCCTAATAGACCAAACTATGACTTCTGTACACCTTTGGTGATGTTTTCGTGTGTGTATTAACCGATTCTGATACGTTGGGCTGCATTTCAGGACATCGGAATTTTCACGTATTTTTGCATAGCCGGCATCGTCGATTTGAAGCCTTTGGTCACTTCAACCTCTGACTGCCATAATGGCCCTAATAGACCAAACTATGACTTCTGTACACCTTTAGTGATGTTTTCGTGTGTGTATTAACCGATTCTGATACGTTGGGCTGCATTTCAGGACATCGGAATTTTCACGTATTTTTGCATAGCCGGCATCGTCGATTTGAAGCCTTTGGTCACTTCAACCTCTGACTGCCATAATGGCCCTAATAGACCAAACTATGACTTCTGTACACCTTTGGTGATGTTTTCGTGTGTGTATTAACCGATTCTGATACGTTGGGCTGCATTTCAGGACATCGGAATTTTCACGTATTTTTGCATAGCCGGCATCGTCGATTTGAAGCCTTTGGTCACTTCAACCTCTGACTGCCATAATGGCCCTAATAAACCAAACTATGACTTCGGTACACCTTTGGTGATGTTTTCGTGTGTGTATTAACCGATTCCGATAAGTTGGGCTGCATTCCGTGACATCGGAACTTTCACGTATTTTTGCATAGCCGGCATCGTCGATTTGAAGCCTTTGGTCACTTCAACCTCTGACTGCCATAATGGCCCTAATAGACCAAACTATGACTTCTGTACACCTTTGGTGATGTTTTCGTGTGTGTATTAACCGATTCTGATACGTTGGGCTGCATTTCAGGACATCGGAATTTTCACGTATTTTTGCATAGCCGGCATCGTCGATTTGAAGCCTTTGGTCACTTCAACCTCTGACTGCCATAATGGCCCTAATAGACCAAACTATGACTTCTGTACACCTTTGGTGATGTTTTCGTGTGTGTATTAACCGATTCTGATACGTTGGGCTGCATTTCAGGACATCGGAATTTTCACGTATTTTTGCATAGCCGGCATCGTCGATTTGAAGCCTTTGGTCACTTCAACCTCTGACTGCCATAATGGCCCTAATAGACCAAACTATGACTTCTGTACACCTTTGGTGATGTTTTCGTGTGTGTATTAACCGATTCTGATACGTTGGGCTGCATTTCAGGACATCGGAATTTTCACGTATTTTTGCATAGCCGGCATTGTCGATTTGAAGCCTTTGGTCACTTCAACCTCTGACTGCCATAATGGCCCTAATAGACCAAACTATGACTTCTGTACACCTTTGGTGATGTTTTCGTGTGTGTATTAACCGATTCCTATAAGTTGGTCTGCATTTCAGGACATCGGAATTTTCACGTATTTTTGCATAGCCGGCATCGTCGATTTGAAGCCTTTGGTCACTTCAACCTCTGACTGCCATAATGGCCCTAATAAACCAAACTATGACTTCTGTACACCTTTGGTGATGTTTTCGTGTGTGTATTAACCGATTCCGATAAGTTGGGCTGCATTTCAGGACATCGGAATTTTCACGTATTTTTGCATAGCCGGCATCGTCGATTTGAAGCCTTTGGTCACTTCAACCTCTGACTGCCATAATGGCCCTAATAAACCAAACTATGACTTCGGTACACCTTTGGTGATGTTGTCGTGTGTGTATTAACCGATTCCGATAAGTTGGGCTGCATTCCGTGACATCGGAATTTTCACGTATTTTTGCATAGCCGGCATCGTCGATTTGAAGCCTTTGGTCACTTCAACCTCTGACTGCCATAATGGCCCTAATAGACCAAACTATGACTTCTGTACGCCTTTGGTGATGTTTTCGTGTGTGTATTAACCGATTCTGATACGTTGGGCTGCATTCCGTGACATCGGAATTTTCACGTATTTTTGCATAGCCGGCATCATCGATTTGAAGCCTTTGGTCACTTCAACCTCTGACTGCCATAATGGCCCTAATAGACCAAACTATGACTTCTGTACACCTTTGGTGATGTTTTCGTGTGTGTATTAACCGATTCCGATAAGTTGGGCTGCATTCCGTGACATCGGAATTTTCACGTATTTTTGCATAGCCGGCATCGTCGATTTGAAGCCTTTGGTCACTTCAACCTCTGACTGCCATAATGGCCCTAATAGACCAAACTATGACTTCTGTACACCTTTGGTGATGTTTTCGTGTGTGTATTAACCGATTCTGATACGTTGGGCTGCATTTCAGGACATCGGAATTTTCACGTATTTTTGCATAGCCGGCATCGTCGATTTGAAGCCTTTGGTCACTTCAACCTCTGACTGCCATAATGGCCCTAATAAACCAAACTATGACTTCGGTACACCTTTGGTGATGTTTTCGTGTGTGTATTAACCGATTCCGATAAGTTGGGCTGCATTCCGTGACATCGGAACTTTCACGTATTTTTGCATAACCGGCATCGTCGATTTGAAGCCTTTGGTCACTTCAACCTCTGACTGCCATAATGGTGATGTTTTTTTGGTGATGTTTTCGTGTGTGTATTAACCAATTCCGATAAGTTGGGCTGCATTTCAGGACATCGGAATTTTCACGTATTTTTGCATAGCCGGCATCGTCGATTTGAAGCCTTTGGTCACTTCAACCTCTGACTGCCATAATGGTGATGTTTTTTTGGTGATGTTTTCGTGTGTGTATTAACCGATTCCGATAAGTTGGGCTGCATTTCAGGACATCGGAATTTTCACGTATTTTTGCATAGCCGGCATCGTCGATATGAAGCCTTTGGTCACTTCAACCTCTGACTGCCATAATGGCCCTAATAGACCAAACTATGACTTCTGTACACCTTTGGTGATGTTTTCGTGTGTGTATTAACCGATTCTGATACGTTGGGCTGCATTTCAGGACATCGGAATTTTCACGTATTTTTGCATAGCCGGCATCGTCGATTTGAAGCCTTTGGTCACTTCAACCTCTGACTGCCATAATGGCCCTAATAGACCAAACTATGACTTCTGTACACCTTTGGTGATGTTTTCGTGTGTGTATTAACCGATTCCGATAAGTTGGGCTGCATTCCGTGACATCGGAACTTTCACGTATTTTTGCATAGCCGGCATCGTCGATTTGAAGCCTTTTGTCACTTCAACCTCTGACTGCCATAATGGCCCTAATAGACCAAACTATGACTTCTGTACACCTTTGGTGATGTTTTCGTGTGTGTATTAACCGATTCTGATACGTTGGGCTGCATTTCAGGACATTGGAATTTTCACGTATTTTTGCATAGCCGGCATCGTCGATTTGAAGCCTTTGGTCACTTCAACCTCTGACTGCCATAATGGCCCTAATAAACCAAACTATGACTTCGGTACACCTTTGGTGATGTTTTCGTGTGTGTATTAACCGATTCCGATAAGTTGGGCTGCATTCCGTGACATCGGAACTTTCACGTATTTCTGCATAGCCGGCATCGTCGATTTGAAGCCTTTGGTCACTTCAATCTCTGACTGCCATAATGGCCCTAATAGACCAAACTATGACTTCTGTACACCTTTGGTGATGTTTTCGTGTGTGTATTAACCGATTCCGATAAGTTGGGCTGCATTTAAGGACATCGGAATTTTCACGTATTTTTGCATAGCCGGCATCGTCGATTTGAAGCCTTTGGTCACTTCAACCTCTGACTGTCATAATGGCCCTAATAAACCAAACTATGACTTCTGTACACCTTTGGTGATGTTTTCGTGTGTGTATTAACCGATTCTGATACGTTGGGCTGCATTTCAGGACATCGGAATTTTCACGTATTTTTGCATAGCCGGCATCGTCGATATGAAGCCTTTGGTCACTTCAACCTCTGACTGCCATAATGGCCCTAATAGACCAAACTATGACTTCTGTACACCTTTGGTGATGTTTTCGTGTGTGTATTAACCGATTCTGATACGTTGGGCTGCATTTCAGGACATCGGAATTTTCACGTATTTTTGCATAGCCGGCATCGTCGATATGAAGCCTTTGGTCACTTCAACCTCTGACTGCCATAATGGCCCTAATAGACCAAACTATGACTTCTGTACACCTTTGGTGATGTTTTCGTGTGTGTATTAACCGATTCTGATACGTTGGGCTGCATTTCAGGACATCGGAATTTTCACGTATTTTTGCATAGCCGACATCGTCGATTTGAAGCCTTTGGTCACTTCAACCTCTGACTGCCATAATGGCCCTAATAGACCAAACTATGACTTCTGTACACCTTTGGTGATGTTTTCGTGTGTGTATTAACCGATTCCGATAAGTTGGGCTGCATTCCGTGACATCGGAATTTTCACGTATTTTTGCATAGCCGGCATCGTCGATTTGAAGCCTTTGGTCACTTCAACCTCTGACTGCCATAATGGCCCTAATAAACCAAACTATGACTTCTGTACACCTTTGGTGATGTTTTCGTGTGTGTATTAACGATTCTGATACGTTGGGGCTGCATTTCAGGACATCGGAATTTTCACGTATTTTTGCATAGCCGGCATCGTCGATTTGAAGCCTTTGGTCACTTCAACCTCTGACTGCCATAATGGCCCTAATAGACCAAACTATGACTTCTGTACACCTTTGGTGATGTTTTCGTGTGTGTATTAACCGATTCCGATAAGTTGGGCTGCATTTAAGGACATCGGAATTTTCACGTATTTTTGCATAGCCGGCATCGTCGATTTGAAGCCTTTGGTCACTTCAACCTCTGACTGCCATAATGGCCCTAATAGACCAAACTATGACTTCTGTACACCTTTGGTGATGTTTTCGTGTGTGTATTAACCGATTCTGATACGTTGGGCTGCATTTCAGGACATCGGAATTTTCACGTATTTTTGCATAGCCGGCATCGTCGATTTGAAGCCTTTGGTCACTTCAACCTCTGACTGCCATAATGGCCCTAATAGACCAAACTATGACTTCTGTACACCTTTGGTGATGTTTTCGTGTGTGTATTAACCGATTCCGATAAGTTGGGCTGCATTCCGTGACATCGGAACTTTCACGTATTTTTGCATAGCCGGCATCGTCGATTTGAAGCCTTTGGTCACTTCAACCTCTGACTGCCATAATGGCCCTAATAGACCAAACTATGACTTCTGTACACCTTTGGTGATGTTTTCGTGTGTGTATTAACCGATTCTGATACGTTGGGCTGCATTTCAGGACATTGGAATTTTCACGTATTTTTGCATAGCCGGCATCGTCGATTTGAAGCCTTTGGTCACTTCAACCTCTGACTGCCATAATGGCCCTAATAAACCAAACTATGACTTCGGTACACCTTTGGTGATGTTTTCGTGTGTGTATTAACCGATTCCGATAAGTTGGGCTGCATTCCGTGACATCGGAACTTTCACGTATTTTTGCATAGCCGGCATCGTCGATTTGAAGCCTTTGGTCACTTCAACCTCTGACTGCCATAATGGCCCTAATAGACCAAACTATGACTTCTGTACACCTTTGGTGATGTTTTCGTGTGTGTATTAACCGATTCCGATAAGTTGGGCTGCATTTAAGGACATCGGAATTTTCACGTATTTTTGCATAGCCGGCATCGTCGATTTGAAGCCTTTGGTCACTTCAACCTCTGACTGCCATAATGGCCCTAATAAACCAAACTATGACTTCTGTACACCTTTGGTGATGTTTTCGTGTGTGTATTAACCGATTCTGATACGTTGGGCTGCATTTCAGGACATCGGAATTTTCACGTATTTTTGCATAGCCGGCATCGTCGATTTGAAGCCTTTGGTCACTTCAACCTCTGACTGCCATAATGGCCCTAATAGACCAAACTATGACTTCTGTACACCTTTGGTGATGTTTTCGTGTGTGTATTAACCGATTCCGATAAGTTGGGCTGCATTTAAGGACATCGGAATTTTCACGTATTTTTGCATAGCCGGCATCGTCGATTTGAAGCCTTTGGTCACTTCAACCTCTGACTGCCATAATGGCCCTAATAAACCAAACTATGACTTCTGTACACCTTTGGTGATGTTTTCGTGTGTGTATTAACCGATTCTGATACGTTGGGCTGCATTTCAGGACATCGGAATTTTCACGTATTTTTGCATAGCCGGCATCGTCGATATGAAGCCTTTGGTCACTTCAACCTCTGACTGCCATAATGGCCCTAATAGACCAAACTATGACTTCTGTACACCTTTGGTGATGTTTTCGTGTGTGTATTAACCGATTCTGATACGTTGGGCTGCATTTCAGGACATCGGAATTTTCACGTATTTTTGCATAGCCGGCATCGTCGATATGAAGCCTTTGGTCACTTCAACCTCTGACTGCCATAATGGCCCTAATAGACCAAACTATGACTTCTGTACACCTTTGGTGATGTTTTCGTGTGTGTATTAACCGATTCTGATACGTTGGGCTGCATTTCAGGACATCGGAATTTTCACGTATTTTTGCATAGCCGGCATCGTCGATTTGAAGCCTTTGGTCACTTCAACCTCTGACTGCCATAATGGCCCTAATAGACCAAACTATGACTTCTGTACACCTTTGGTGATGTTTTCGTGTGTGTATTAACCGATTCTGATACGTTGGGCTG
>CAJNIU020000106.1:0-24278 GCA_905231855.2 Eristalis tenax
TAGGGCCATTATGGCAGTCAGAGGTTGAAGTGACCAAAGGCTTCAAATCGACGATGCCGGCTATGCAAAAATACGTGAAAATTCCGATGCCCTGAAATGCAGCCCAACGTATCGGAATCGGTTAATACACACACGAAAACATCACCAAAGGTGTACAGAAGTCATAGTTTGGTCTATTAGGGCCATTATGGCAGTCAGAGGTTGAAGTGACCAAGGCTTCAAATCGACGATGCCGGCTATGCAAAAATACGTGAAAATTCCGATGTCCTGAAATGCAGCCCAACGTATCGGAATCGGTTAATACACACACGAAAACATCACCAAAGGTGTACAGAAGTCATAGTTTGGTCTATTAGGGCCATTATGGCAGTCAGAGGTTGAAGTGACCAAAGGCTTCAAATCGACGATGCCGGCTATGCAAAAATACGTGAAAATTCCGATGTCCTAAAATGCAGCCCAACGTATCGGAATCGGTTAATACACACACGAAAACATCACCAAAGGTGTACAGAAGTCATAGTTTGGTCTATTAGGGCCATTATGGCAGTCACAGGTTGAAGTGACCAAAGGCTTCAAATCGACGATGCCGGCTATGCAAAAATACGTGAAAATTCCGATGTCACGGAATGCAGCCCAACGTATCGGAATCGGTTAATACGCATACGAAAACATCACCAAAGGTGTACAGAAGTCATAGTTTGGTCTATTAGGGCCATTATGGCAGTCAGAGGTTGAAGTGACCAAAGGCTTCAAATCGACGATGCCGGCTATGCAAAAATACGTGAAAATTCCGATGTCCTAAAATGCAGCCCAACGTATCGGAATCGGTTAATACGCACACGAAAACATCACCAAAGGTGTACAGAAGTCATAGTTTGGTCTATTAGGGCCATTATGGCAGTCAGAGGTTGAAGTGACCAAAGGCTTCAAATCGACGATGCCGGCTATGCAAAAATACGTGAAAATTCCGATGCCCTGAAATGCAGCCCACGTATCGGAATCGGTTAATACACACACGAAAACATCACCAAAGGTGTACAGAAGTCATAGTTTGGTCTATTAGGGCCATTATGGCAGTCAGAGGTTGAAGTGACCAAAGGCTTCAAATCGACGATGCCGGCTATGCAAAAATACGTGAAAATTCCGATGTCCTGAAATGC
This sequence comes from Eristalis tenax, assembly GCA_905231855.2. NCBI lineage: Eukaryota > Metazoa > Arthropoda > Insecta > Diptera > Syrphidae > Eristalis > Eristalis tenax. The sequence continues at coordinate 1,161 of CAJNIU020000106.1, forward strand.
AGCCCAACGTATCGGAATCGGTTAATACACACACGAAAACATCACCAAAGGTGTACAGAAGTCATAGTTTGGTCTATTAGGGCCATTATGGCAGTCAGAGGTTGAAGTGACCAAAGGCTTCAAATCGACGATGCCGGCTATGCAAAAATACGTGAAAATTCCGATGTCCTAAAATGCAGCCCAACGTATCGGAATCGGTTAATACGCACACGAAAACATCACCAAAGGTGTACAGAAGTCATAGTTTGGTCTATTAGGGCCATTATGGCAGTCAGAGGTTGAAGTGACCAAAGGCTTCAAATCGACGATGCCGGCTATGCAAAAATACGTGTAAATTCCGATGTCCTGAAATGCAGCCCACGTATCGGAATCGGTTAATACACACACGAAAACATCACCAAAGGTGTACAGAAGTCAAAGTTTGGTCTATTAGGGTCATTATGGCATTCAGAGGTTGAAGTGACCAAAGGCTTCAAATCGACGATGCCGGCTATGCAAAAATACGTGAAAATTCCGATGTCCTGAAATGCAGCCCAACGTATCGGAATCGGTTAATACACACACGAAAACATCACCAAAGGTGTACAGAAGTCATAGTTTGGTCTATTAGGGCCATTATGGCAGTCAGAGGTTGAAGTGACCAAAGGCTTCAAATCGACGATGCCGGCTATGCAAAAATACGTGAAAATTCCGATGTCCTAAAATGCAGCCCAACGTATCGGAATCGGTTAATACGCACACGAAAACATCACCAAAGGTGTACAGAAGTCATAGTTTGGTCTATTAGGGCCATTATGGCAGTCAGAGGTTGAAGTGACCAAAGGCTTCAAATCGACGATGCCGGCTATGCAAAAATACGTGTAAATTCCGATGTCCTGAAATGCAGCCCAACGTATCGGAATCGGTTAATACACACACGAAAACATCACCAAAGGTGTACAGAAGTCATAGTTTGGTCTATTAGGGTCATTATGGCATTCAGAGGTTGAAGTGACCAAAGGCTTCAAATCGACGATGCCGGCTATGCAAAAATACGTGTAAATTCCGATGTCCTGAAATGCAGCCCAACGTATCGGAATCGGTTAATACACACACGAAAACATCACCAAAGGTGTAAAGAAGTCATAGTTTGGTCTATTAGGGCCATTATGGCAGTCAGAGGTTGAAGTGACCAAAGGCTTCAAATCGACGATGCCCCGGCTATGCAAAAATACGTGAAAATTCCGATGTCCTGAAATGCAGCCCAACGTATCAGAATCGGTAATACACACACGAAAACATCACCAAAGGTGTACAGAAGTCATAGTTTGGTCTATTAGGGCCATTATGGCAGTCAGAGGTTGAAGTGACCAAAGGCTTCAAATCGACGATGCCGGCTATGCAAAAATACGTGAAAATTCCGATGTCCTGAAATGCAGCCCAACGTATCGGAATCGGTTAATACACACACGAAAACATCACCAAAGGTGTACAGAAGTCATAGTTTGGTCTATTAGGGCCATTATGGCAGTCAGAGGTTGAAGTGACCAAAGGCTTCAAATCGACGATGCCGGCTATGCAGGCCATTATGGCAGTCAGAGGTTGAAGTGACCAAAGGCTTCAAATCGACTATGCCGGCTATGCAAAAATACGTGAAAATTCCGATTTCCTGAAATGCAGCCCAACGTATCAGAATCGGTTAATACACACACGAAAACATCACCAAAGGTGTACAGAAGTCATAGTTTGGTCTATTAGGGCCATTATGGCAGTCAGAGGTTGAAGTGACCAAAGGCTTCAAATCGACGATGCCGGCTATGCAAAAATACGTGAAAATTCCGATGTCCTGAAATGCAGCCCAACGTATCGGAATCGGTTAATACACACACGAAAACATCACCAAAGGTGTACAGAAGTCATAGTTTGGTCTATTAGGGTCATTATGGCATTCAGAGGTTGAAGTGACCAAAGGCTTCAAATCGACGATGCCGGCTATGCAAAAATACGTGTAAATTCCGATGTCCTGAAATGCAGCCCAACGTATCGGAATCGGTTAATACACACACGAAAACATCACCAAAGGTGTAAAGAAGTCATAGTTTGGTCTATTAGGGCCATTATGGCAGTCAGAGGTTGAAGTGACCAAAGGCTTCAAATCGACGATGCCCCGGCTATGCAAAAAATACGTGAAATTCCCATGTCCTGAAATGCAGCCCAACGTATCAGAATCGGTTAATACACACACGAAAACATCACCAAAGGTGTACAGAAGTCATAGTTTGGTCTATTAGGGCCATTATGGCAGTCAGAGGTTGAAGTGACCAAAGGCTTCAAATCGACGATGCCGGCTATGCAAAAATACGTGAAAATTCCGATGTCCTGAAATGCAGCCCAACGTATCGGAATCGGTTAATACACACACGAAAACATCACCAAAGGTGTACAAAAGTCATAGTTTGGTCTATTAGGGCCATTATGGCAGTCAGAGGTTGAAGTGACCAAAGGCTTCAAATCGACGATGCCGGCTATGCAAAAATACGTTTAGGGCTATTAGGGCTATTAGGGCCATTATGGCAGTCAGAGGTTGAAGTGACCAAAGGCTTCAAATCGACTATGCCGGCTATGCAAAAATACGTGAAAATTCCGATGTCACGGAATGCAGCCCAACGTATCAGAATCGGTTAATACACACACGAAAACATCACCAAAGGTGTACAGAAGTCATAGTTTGGTCTATTAGGGCCATTATGGCAGTCAGAGGTTGAAGTGACCAAAGGCTTCAAATCGACGATGCCGGCTATGCAAAAATACGTGTAAATTCCGATGTCACGGAATGCAGCCCAACGTATCAGAATCGGTTAATACACACACGAAAACATCACCAAAGGTGTACAGAAGTCATAGTTTGGTCTATTAGGGCCATTATGGCAGTCAGAGGTTGAAGTGACCAAAGGCTTCAAATCGACGATGCCGGCTATGCAAAAATACGTGAAAATTCCGATGTCCTGAAATGCAGCCCAACGTATCGGAATCGGTTAATAGACACACGAAAACATCACCAAAGGTGTACAGAAGTCATAGTTTGGTCTATTAGGGCCATTATGGCAGTCAGAGGTTGAAGTGACCAAAGGCTTCAAATCGACGATGCCGGCTATGCAAAAATACGTGAAAATTCCGATGTCCTAAAATGCAGCCCAACGTATCGGAATCGGTTAAAACGCACACGAAAACATCACCAAAGGTGTACAGAAGTCATAGTTTGGTAAATTAGGGCCATTATGGCAGTCAGAGGTTGAAGTGACCAAAGGCTTCAAATCGACGATGCCGGCTATGCAAAAATACGTGTAAATTCCGATGTCACGGAATGCAGCCCAACGTATCAGAATCGGTTAATACACACACGAAAACATCACCAAAGGTGTACAGAAGTCATAGTTTGGTCTATTAGGGCCATTATGGCAGTCAGAGGTTGAAGTGACCAAAGGCTTCAAATCGACGATGCCGGCTATGCAAAAATACGTGAAAATTCCGATGTCCTGAAATGCAGCCCAACGTATCGGAATCGGTTAATACGCACACGAAAACATCACCAAAGGTGTACAGAAGTCATAGTTTGGTCTATTAGGGCCATTATGGCAGTCAGAGGTTGAAGTGACCAAAGGCTTCAAATCGACGATGCCGGCTATGCAAAAATACGTGAAAATTCCGATGTCCTGAAATGCAGCCCAACGTATCGGAATCGGTTAATACACACACGAAAACATCACCAAAGGTGTACAGAAGTCATAGTTTGGTCTATTAAGGCCATTATGGCAGTCAGAGGTTGAAGTGACCAAAGGCTTCAAATCGACGATGCCGGCTATGCAAAAATACGTGAAAATTCCGATGTCCTGAAATGCAGCCCAACGTATCAGAATCGGTTAATACACACACGAAAACATCACCAAAGGTGTACAGAAGTCATAGTTTGGTCTATTAGGGCCATTATGGCAGTCAGAGGTTGAAGTGACCAAAGGCTTCAAATCGACGATGCCGGCTATGCAAAAATACGTGTAAATTCCGATGTCACGGAATGCAGCCCAACGTATCAGAATCGGTTAATACACACACGAAAACATCACCAAAGGTGTACAGAAGTCATAGTTTGGTCTATTAGGGCCATTATGGCAGTCAGAGGTTGAAGTGACCAAAGGCTTCAAATCGACGATGCCGGCTATGCAAAAATACGTGAAAATTCCGATGTCCTGAAATGCAGCCCAACGTATCGGAATCGGTTAATACGCACACGAAAACATCACCAAAGGTGTACAGAAGTCATAGTTTGGTCTATTAGGGCCATTATGGCAGTCAGAGGTTGAAGTGACCAAAGGCTTCAAATCGACGATGCCGGCTATGCAAAAATACGTGAAAATTCCGATGTCCTAAAATGCAGCCCAACGTATCGGAATCGGTTAATACGCATACGAAAACATCACCAAAGGTGTACAGAAGTCATAGTTTGGTCTATTAGGGCCATTATGGCAGTCAGAGGTTGAAGTGACCAAAGGCTTCAAATCGACGATGCCGGCTATGCAAAAATACGTGAAAATTCCGATGTCCTAAAATGCAGCCCAACGTATCGGAATCGGTTAATACGCATACGAAAACATCACCAAAGGTGTACAGAAGTCATAGTTTGGTCTATTAGGGCCATTATGGCAGTCAGAGGTTGAAGTGACCAAAGGCTTCAAATCGACGATGCCGGCTATGCAAAAATACGTGAAAATTCCGATGTCCTGAAATGCAGCCCAACGTATCGGAATCGGTTAATACACACACGAAAACATCACCAAAGGTGTACAGAAGTCATAGTTTGGTCTATTAGGGTCATTATGGCATTCAGAGGTTGAAGTGACCAAAGGCTTCAAATCGACGATGCCGGCTATGCAAAAATACGTGTAAATTCCGATGTCCTGAAATGCAGCCCAACGTATCGGAATCGGTTAATACACACACGAAAACATCACCAAAGGTGTACAGAAGTCATAGTTTGGTCTATTAGGGCCATTATGGCAGTCAGAGGTTGAAGTGACCAAAGGCTTCAAATCGACGATGCCGGCTATGCAAAAATACGTGAAAATTCCGATGTCCTAAAATGCAGCCCAACGTATCGGAATCGGTTAATACGCACACGAAAACATCACCAAAGGTGTACAGAAGTCATAGTTTGGTCTATTAGGGCCATTATGGCAGTCAGAGGTTGAAGTGACCAAAGGCTTCAAATCGACGATGCCGGCTATGCAAAAATACGTGTAAATTCCGATGTCCTGAAATGCAGCCCAACGTATCGGAATCGGTTAATACACACACGAAAACATCACCAAAGGTGTACAGAAGTCATAGTTTGGTCTATTAGGGTCATTATGGCATTCAGAGGTTGAAGTGACCAAAGGCTTCAAATCGACGATGCCGGCTATGCAAAAATACGTGTAAATTCCGATGTCCTGAAATGCAGCCCAACGTATCGGAATCGGTTAATACACACACGAAAACATCACCAAAGGTGTAAAGAAGTCATAGTTTGGTCTATTAGGGCCATTATGGCAGTCAGAGGTTGAAGTGACCAAAGGCTTCAAATCGACGATGCCCCGGCTATGCAAAAATACGTGAAAATTCCGATGTCCTGAAATGCAGCCCAACGTATCAGAATCGGTTAATACACACACGAAAACATCACCAAAGGTGTACAGAAGTCATAGTTTGGTCTATTAGGGCCATTATGGCAGTCAGAGGTTGAAGTGACCAAAGGCTTCAAATCGACGATGCCGGCTATGCAAAAATACGTGAAAATTCCGATGTCCTGAAATGCAGCCCAACGTATCGGAATCGGTTAATACACACACGAAAACATCACCAAAGGTGTACAAAAGTCATAGTTTGGTCTATTAGGGCCATTATGGCAGTCAGAGGTTGAAGTGACCAAAGGCTTCAAATCGACGATGCCGGCTATGCAAAAATACGTTTAGGGCTATTAGGGCTATTAGGGCCATTATGGCAGTCAGAGGTTGAAGTGACCAAAGGCTTCAAATCGACTATGCCGGCTATGCAAAAATACGTGAAAATTCCGATTTCCTGAAATGCAGCCCAACGTATCAGAATCGGTTAATACACACACGAAAACATCACCAAAGGTGTACAGAAGTCATAGTTTGGTCTATTAGGGCCATTATGGCAGTCAGAGGTTGAAGTGACCAAAGGCTTCAAATCGACGATGCCGGCTATGCAAAAATACGTGAAAATTCCGATGTCCTGAAATGCAGCCCAACGTATCGGAATCGGTTAATACACACACGAAAACATCACCAAAGGTGTACAGAAGTCATAGTTTGGTCTATTAGGGTCATTATGGCATTCAGAGGTTGAAGTGACCAAAGGCTTCAAATCGACGATGCCGGCTATGCAAAAATACGTGTAAATTCCGATGTCCTGAAATGCAGCCCAACGTATCGGAATCGGTTAATACACACACGAAAACATCACCAAAGGTGTAAAGAAGTCATAGTTTGGTCTATTAGGGCCATTATGGCAGTCAGAGGTTGAAGTGACCAAAGGCTTCAAATCGACGATGCCCCGGCTATGCAAAAATACGTGAAAATTCCGATGTCCTGAAATGCAGCCCAACGTATCAGAATCGGTTAATACACACACGAAAACATCACCAAAGGTGTACAGAAGTCATAGTTTGGTCTATTAGGGCCATTATGGCAGTCAGAGGTTGAAGTGACCAAAGGCTTCAAATCGACGATGCCGGCTATGCAAAAATACGTGAAAATTCCGATGTCCTGAAATGCAGCCCAACGTATCGGAATCGGTTAAAACGCACACGAAAACATCACCAAAGGTGTACAGAAGTCATAGTTTGGTCTATTAGGGCCATTATGGCAGTCAGAGGTTGAAGTGACCAAAGGCTTCAAATCGACGATGCCGGCTATGCAAAAATACGTTTAGGGCTATTAGGGCTATTAGGGCCATTATGGCAGTCAGAGGTTGAAGTGACCAAAGGCTTCAAATCGACGATGCCGGCTATGCAAAAATACGTGAAAATTCCGATGTCCTGAAATGCAGCCCAACGTATCGGAATCGGTTAATACGCACACGAAAACATCACCAAAGGTGTACAGAAGTCATAGTTTGGTCTATTAGGGCCATTATGGCAGTCAGAGGTTGAAGTGACCAAAGGCTTCAAATCGACGATGCCGGCTATGCAAAAATACGTGAAAATTCCGATGTCCTGAAATGCAGCCCAACGTATCGGAATCGGTTAATACACACACGAAAACATCACCAAAGGTGTACAGAAGTCATAGTTTGGTCTATTAAGGCCATTATGGCAGTCAGAGGTTGAAGTGACCAAAGGCTTCAAATCGACGATGCCGGCTATGCAAAAATACGTGAAAATTCCGATGTCCTGAAATGCAGCCCAACGTATCAGAATCGGTTAATACACACACGAAAACATCACCAAAGGTGTACAGAAGTCATAGTTTGGTCTATTAGGGCCATTATGGCAGTCAGAGGTTGAAGTGACCAAAGGCTTCAAATCGACGATGCCGGCTATGCAAAAATACGTGTAAATTCCGATGTCACGGAATGCAGCCCAACGTATCAGAATCGGTTAATACACACACGAAAACATCACCAAAGGTGTACAGAAGTCATAGTTTGGTCTATTAGGGCCATTATGGCAGTCAGAGGTTGAAGTGACCAAAGGCTTCAAATCGACGATGCCGGCTATGCAAAAATACGTGAAAATTCCGATGTCCTGAAATGCAGCCCAACGTATCGGAATCGGTTAATACGCACACGAAAACATCACCAAAGGTGTACAGAAGTCATAGTTTGGTCTATTAGGGCCATTATGGCAGTCAGAGGTTGAAGTGACCAAAGGCTTCAAATCGACGATGCCGGCTATGCAAAAATACGTGAAAATTCCGATGTCCTAAAATGCAGCCCAACGTATCGGAATCGGTTAATACGCATACGAAAACATCACCAAAGGTGTACAGAAGTCATAGTTTGGTCTATTAGGGCCATTATGGCAGTCAGAGGTTGAAGTGACCAAAGGCTTCAAATCGACGATGCCGGCTATGCAAAAATACGTGAAAATTCCGATGTCCTAAAATGCAGCCCAACGTATCGGAATCGGTTAATACGCATACGAAAACATCACCAAAGGTGTACAGAAGTCATAGTTTGGTCTATTAGGGCCATTATGGCAGTCAGAGGTTGAAGTGACCAAAGGCTTCAAATCGACGATGCCGGCTATGCAAAAATACGTGAAAATTCCGATGTCCTAAAATGCAGCCCAACGTATCGGAATCGGTTAATACGCACACGAAAACATCACCAAAGGTGTACAGAAGTCATAGTTTGGTCTATTAGGGCCATTATGGCAGTCAGAGGTTGAAGTGACCAAAGGCTTCAAATCGACGATGCCGGCTATGCAAAAATACGTGAAAATTCCGATGCCCTGAAATGCAGCCCAACGTATCGGAATCGGTTAATACACACACGAAAACATCACCAAAGGTGTACAGAAGTCATAGTTTGGTCTATTAGGGCCATTATGGCAGTCAGAGGTTGAAGTGACCAAAGGCTTCAAATCGACGATGCCGGCTATGCAAAAATACGTGAAAATTCCGATGTCCTGAAATGCAGCCCAACGTATCGGAATCGGTTAATACACACACGAAAACATCACCAAAGGTGTACAGAAGTCATAGTTTGGTCTATTAGGGCCATTATGGCAGTCAGAGGTTGAAGTGACCAAAGGCTTCAAATCGACGATGCCGGCTATGCAAAAATACGTGAAAATTCCGATGTCCTAAAATGCAGCCCAACGTATCGGAATCGGTTAATACACACACGAAAACATCACCAAAGGTGTACAGAAGTCATAGTTTGGTCTATTAGGGCCATTATGGCAGTCAGAGGTTGAAGTGACCAAAGGCTTCAAATCGACGATGCCGGCTATGCAAAAATACGTGAAAATTCCGATGTCACGGAATGCAGCCCAACGTATCGGAATCGGTTAATACGCATACGAAAACATCACCAAAGGTGTACAGAAGTCATAGTTTGGTCTATTAGGGCCATTATGGCAGTCAGAGGTTGAAGTGACCAAAGGCTTCAAATCGACGATGCCGGCTATGCAAAAATACGTGAAAATTCCGATGTCCTAAAATGCAGCCCAACGTATCGGAATCGGTTAATACGCACACGAAAACATCACCAAAGGTGTACAGAAGTCATAGTTTGGTCTATTAGGGCCATTATGGCAGTCAGAGGTTGAAGTGACCAAAGGCTTCAAATCGACGATGCCGGCTATGCAAAAATACGTGAAAATTCCGATGCCCTGAAATGCAGCCCAACGTATCGGAATCGGTTAATACACACACGAAAACATCACCAAAGGTGTACAGAAGTCATAGTTTGGTCTATTAGGGCCATTATGGCAGTCAGAGGTTGAAGTGACCAAAGGCTTCAAATCGACGATGCCGGCTATGCAAAAATACGTGAAAATTCCGATGCCCTGAAATGCAGCCCAACGTATCGGAATCGGTTAATACACACACGAAAACATCACCAAAGGTGTACAGAAGTCATAGTTTGGTCTATTAGGGCCATTATGGCAGTCAGAGGTTGAAGTGACCAAAGGCTTCAAATCGACGATGCCGGCTATGCAAAAATACGTGAAAATTCCGATGTCCTGAAATGCAGCCCAACGTATCGGAATCGGTTAATACACACACGAAAACATCACCAAAGGTGTACAGAAGTCATAGTTTGGTCTATTAGGGCCATTATGGCAGTCAGAGGTTGAAGTGACCAAAGGCTTCAAATCGACGATGCCGGCTATGCAAAAATACGTGAAAATTCCGATGTCCTAAAATGCAGCCCAACGTATCGGAATCGGTTAATACGCACACGAAAACATCACCAAAGGTGTACAGAAGTCATAGTTTGGTCTATTAGGGCCATTATGGCAGTCAGAGGTTGAAGTGACCAAAGGCTTCAAATCGACGATGCCGGCTATGCAAAAATACGTGTAAATTCCGATGTCCTGAAATGCAGCCCAACGTATCGGAATCGGTTAATACACACACGAAAACATCACCAAAGGTGTACAGAAGTCATAGTTTGGTCTATTAGGGTCATTATGGCATTCAGAGGTTGAAGTGACCAAAGGCTTCAAATCGACGATGCCGGCTATGCAAAAATACGTGTAAATTCCGATGTCCTGAAATGCAGCCCAACGTATCGGAATCGGTTAATACACACACGAAAACATCACCAAAGGTGTACAGAAGTCATAGTTTGGTCTATTAGGGCCATTATGGCAGTCAGAGGTTGAAGTGACCAAAGGCTTCAAATCGACGATGCCGGCTATGCAAAAATACGTGAAAATTCCGATGTCCTAAAATGCAGCCCAACGTATCGGAATCGGTTAATACGCACACGAAAACATCACCAAAGGTGTACAGAAGTCATAGTTTGGTCTATTGGGGCCATTATGGCAGTCAGAGGTTGAAGTGACCAAAGGCTTCAAATCGACGATGCCGGCTATGCAAAAATACGTGTAAATTCCGATGTCCTGAAATGCAGCCCAACGTATCGGAATCGGTTAATACACACACGAAAACATCACCAAAGGTGTACAGAAGTCATAGTTTGGTCTATTAGGGTCATTATGGCATTCAGAGGTTGAAGTGACCAAAGGCTTCAAATCGACGATGCCGGCTATGCAAAAATACGTGTAAATTCCGATGTCCTGAAATGCAGCCCAACGTATCGGAATCGGTTAATACACACACGAAAACATCACCAAAGGTGTACAGAAGTCATAGTTTGGTCTATTAGGGCCATTATGGCAGTCAGAGGTTGAAGTGACCAAAGGCTTCAAATCGACGATGCCCCGGCTATGCAAAAATACGTGAAAATTCCGATGTCCTGAAATGCAGCCCAACGTATCAGAATCGGTTAATACACACACGAAAACATCACCAAAGGTGTACAGAAGTCATAGTTTGGTCTATTAGGGCCATTATGGCAGTCAGAGGTTGAAGTGACCAAAGGCTTCAAATCGACGATGCCGGCTATGCAAAAATACGTGAAAATTCCGATGCCCTGAAATGCAGCCCAACGTATCGGAATCGGTTAATACACACACGAAAACATCACCAAAGGTGTACAGAAGTCATAGTTTGGTCTATTAGGGCCATTATGGCAGTCAGAGGTTGAAGTGACCAAAGGCTTCAAATCGACGATGCCGGCTATGCAAAAATACGTGAAAATTCCGATGTCCTGAAATGCAGCCCAACGTATCGGAATCGGTTAATACACACACGAAAACATCACCAAAGGTGTACAAAAGTCATAGTTTGGTCTATTAGGGCCATTATGGCAGTCAGAGGTTGAAGTGACCAAAGGCTTCAAATCGACGATGCCGGCTATGCAAAAATACGTTTAGGGCTATTAGGGCTATTAGGGCCATTATGGCAGTCAGAGGTTGAAGTGACCAAAGGCTTCAAATCGACGATGCCGGCTATGCAAAAATACGTGAAAATTCCGATGTCACGGAATGCAGCCCAACGTATCAGAATCGGTTAATACACACACGAAAACATCACCAAAGGTGTACAGAAGTCATAGTTTGGTCTATTAGGGCCATTATGGCAGTCAGAGGTTGAAGTGACCAAAGGCTTCAAATCGACGATGCCGGCTATGCAAAATACGTGAAAATTCCGATGTCCTGAAATGCAGCCCAACGTATCAGAATCGTTTAATACACACACGAAAACATCACCAAAGAGGTACAGAAGTCATAGTTTGGTCTATTACCGCCATTATGGCAGTCAGAGGTTGAAGTGACCAAAGGCTTCAAATCGACGATGCCGGCTATGCAAAAATACGTGAAAATTCCGATGTCCTAAAATGCAGCCCAACGTATCAGAATCGGTTAATACACACACGAAAACATCACCAAAGGTGTACAGAAGTCATAGTTTGGTCTATTAGGGCCATTACGGCAGTCAGAGGTTGAAGTGACCAAAGGCTTCAAATCGACGATGCCGGCTATGCAAAAATACGTCAAAATTCCGATATCACGGAATGCAGCCCAACGTATCAGAATCGGTTAATACACACACGAAAACATCACCAAAGGTATACAGAAGTCATAGTTTGGTCTATTAGGGCCATTATGGCAGTCAGAGGTTGAAGTGACCAAAGGCTTCAAATCGACGATGCCGGCTATGCAAAAATACGTGAAAATTCCGATGTCCTAAAATGCAGCCCAACGTATCAGAATCGGTTAATACACACACGAAAACATCACCAAAGGTGTACAGATGTCATAGTTTGGTCTATTAGGGCCATTATGGCAGTCAGAGGTTGAAGTGACCAAAGGCTTCAAATCGACGATGCCGGCTATGCAAAAATACGTTTAGGGCTATTAGGGCTATTAGGGCCATTATGGCAGTCAGAGGTTGAAGTGACCAAAGGCTTCAAATCGACGATGCCGGCTATGCAAAAATACGTGAAAATTCCGATGTCACGGAATGCAGCCCAACGTATCAGAATCGGTTAATACACACACGAAAACATCACCAAAGGTGTACAGAAGTCATAGTTTGGTCTATTAGGGCCATTATGGCAGTCAGAGGTTGAAGTGACCAAAGGCTTCAAATCGACGATGCCGGCTATGCAAAATACGTGAAAATTCCGATGTCCTGAAATGCAGCCCAACGTATCAGAATCGTTTAATACACACACGAAAACATCACCAAAGAGGTACAGAAGTCATAGTTTGGTCTATTACCGCCATTATGGCAGTCAGAGGTTGAAGTGACCAAAGGCTTCAAATCGACGATGCCGGCTATGCAAAAATACGTGAAAATTCCGATGTCCTAAAATGCAGCCCAACGTATCAGAATCGGTTAATACACACACGAAAACATCACCAAAGGTGTACAGAAGTCATAGTTTGGTCTATTAGGGCCATTACGGCAGTCAGAGGTTGAAGTGACCAAAGGCTTCAAATCGACGATGCCGGCTATGCAAAAATACGTCAAAATTCCGATATCACGGAATGCAGCCCAACGTATCAGAATCGGTTAATACACACACGAAAACATCACCAAAGGTATACAGAAGTCATAGTTTGGTCTATTAGGGCCATTATGGCAGTCAGAGGTTGAAGTGACCAAAGGCTTCAAATCGACGATGCCGGCTATGCAAAAATACGTGAAAATTCCGATGTCCTAAAATGCAGCCCAACGTATCAGAATCGGTTAATACACACACGAAAACATCACCAAAGGTGTACAGATGTCATAGTTTGGTCTATTAGGGCCATTATGGCAGTCAGAGGTTGAAGTGACCAAAGGCTTCAAATCGACGATGCCGGCTATGCAAAAATACGTGAAAATTCCGATGTCCTGAAATGCAGCCCAACGTATCGGAATCGGTTAATACGCACACGAAAACACCACCAAAGGTGTACAGAAGTCATAGTTTGGTCTATTAGGGCCATTATGGCAGTCAGAGGTTGAAGTGACCAAAGGCTTCAAATCGACGATGCCGGCTATGCAAAAATACGTGAAAATTCCGATGCCCTGAAATGCAGCCCAACGTATCGGAATCGGTTAATACACACACGAAAACATCACCAAAGGTGTACAGAAGTCATAGTTTGGTCTATTAGGGCCATTATGGCAGTCAGAGGTTGAAGTGACCAAAGGCTTCAAATCGACGATGCCGGCTATGCAAAAATACGTGAAAATTCCGATGTCCTGAAATGCAGCCCAACGTATCGGAATCGGTTAATACACACACGAAAACATCACCAAAGGTGTACAGAAGTCATAGTTTGGTCTATTAGGGCCATTATGGCAGTCAGAGGTTGAAGTGACCAAAGGCTTCAAATCGACGATGCCGGCTATGCAAAAATACGTGAAAATTCCGATGTCCTAAAATGCAGCCCAACGTATCGGAATCGGTTAATACGCACACGAAAACATCACCAAAGGTGTACAGAAGTCATAGTTTGGTCTATTAGGGCCATTATGGCAGTCAGAGGTTGAAGTGACCAAAGGCTTCAAATCGACGATGCCGGCTATGCAAAAATACGTGTAAATTCCGTTGTCCTGAAATGCAGCCCAACGTATCAGAATCGGTTAATACACACACGAAAACATCACCAAAGGTGTACAGAAGTCATAGTTTGGTCTATTAGGGCCATTATGGCAGTCAGAGGTTGAAGTGACCAAAGGCTTCAAATCGACGATGCCGGCTATGCCAAAATACGTGAAAATTCCGATGCCCTGAAATGCAGCCCAACGTATCGGAATCGGTTAATACACACACGAAAACATCACCAAAGGTGTACAGAAGTCATAGTTTGGTCTATTAGGGCCATTATGGCAGTCAGAGGTTGAAGTGACCAAAGGCTTCAAATCGACGATGCCGGCTATGCAAAAATACGTCAAAATTCCGATATCACGGAATGCAGCCCAACGTATCAGAATCGGTTAATACACACACGAAAACATCACCAAAGGTATACAGAAGTCATAGTTTGGTCTATTAGGGCCATTATGGCAGTCAGAGGTTGAAGTGACCAAAGGCTTCAAATCGACGATGCCGGCTATGCAAAAATACGTGAAAATTCCGATGTCCTAAAATGCAGCCCAACGTATCGGAATCGGTTAATACGCACACGAAAACATCACCAAAGGTGTACAGAAGTCATAGTTTGGTCTATTAGGGCCATTATGGCAGTCAGAGGTTGAAGTGACCAAAGGCTTCAAATCGACGATGCCGGCTATGCAAAAATACGTGAAAATTCCGATGTCCTGAAATGCAGCCCAACGTATCGGAATCGGTTAATACACACACGAAAACATCACCAAAGGTGTACAGAAGTCATAGTTTGGTCTATTAGGGCCATTATGGCAGTCAGAGGTTGAAGTGACCAAAGGCTTCAAATCGACGATGCCGGCTATGCAAAAATACGTGAAAATTCCGATGTCCTAAAATGCAGCCCAACGTATCGGAATCGGTTAATACGCACACGAAAACATCACCAAAGGTGTACAGAAGTCATAGTTTGGTCTATTAGGGCCATTATGGCAGTCAGAGGTTGAAGTGACCAAAGGCTTCAAATCGACGATGCCGGCTATGCAAAAATACGTGTAAATTCCGATGTCCTGAAATGCAGCCCAACGTATCGGAATCGGTTAATACACACACGAAAACATCACCAAAGGTGTACAGAAGTCATAGTTTGGTCTATTAGGGTCATTATGGCATTCAGAGGTTGAAGTGACCAAAGGCTTCAAATCGACGATGCCGGCTATGCAAAAATACGTGTAAATTCCGATGTCCTGAAATGCAGCCCAACGTATCGGAATCGGTTAATACACACACGAAAACATCACCAAAGGTGTACAGAAGTCATAGTTTGGTCTATTAGGGCCATTATGGCAGTCAGAGGTTGAAGTGACCAAAGGCTTCAAATCGACGATGCCGGCTATGCAAAAATACGTGAAAATTCCGATGTCCTGAAATGCAGCCCAACGTATCGGAATCGGTTAATACGCACACGAAAACACCACCAAAGGTGTACAGAAGTCATAGTTTGGTCTATTAGGGCCATTATGGCAGTCAGAGGTTGAAGTGACCAAAGGCTTCAAATCGACGATGCCGGCTATGCAAAAATACGTGAAAATTCCGATGTGACGGAATGCAGCCCAACGTATCAGAATCGGTTAATACACACACGAAAACATCACCAAAGGTGTACAGAAGTCATAGTTTGGTCTATTAGGGTAATTATGGCAGTCAGAGGTTGAAGTGACCAAAGGCTTCAAATCGACGATGCCGGCTATGCAAAAATACGTGAAAATTCCGATGTCCTGAAATGCAGCCCAACGTATCGGAATCGGTTAATACGCACACGAAAACACCACCAAAGGTGTACAGAAGTCATAGTTTGGTCTATTAGGGCCATTATGGCAGTCAGAGGTTGAAGTGACCAAAGGCTTCAAATCGTGAAGCGTGATTTTTACGTGAAAATTCCGATGCCCTGAAATGCAGCCCAACGTATCGGAATCGGTTAATACACACACGAAAACATCACCAAAGGTGTACAGAAGTCATAGTTTGGTCTATTAGGGCCATTATGGCAGTCAGAGGTTGAAGTGACCAAAGGCTTCAAATCGACGATGCCGGCTATGCAAAAATACGTGAAAATTCCGATGTCCTGAAATGCAGCCCAACGTATCGGAATCGGTTAATACACACACGAAAACATCACCAAAGGTGTACAAAAGTCATAGTTTGGTCTATTAGGGCCATTATGGCAGTCAGAGGTTGAAGTGACCAAAGGCTTCAAATCGACGATGCCGGCTATGCAAAAATACGTGAAAATTCCTATTAGGGCTATTAGGGCCATTATGGCAGTCAGAGGTTGAAGTGACCAAAGGCTTCAAATCGACGATGCCGGCTATGCAAAAATACGTGAAAATTCCGATGTCACGGAATGCAGCCCAACGTATCAGAATCGGTTAATACACACACGAAAACATCACCAAAGGTGTACAGAAGTATAGTTTGGTCTATTAGGGCCATTATGGCAGTCAGAGGTTGAAGTGACCAAAGGCTTCAAATCGACGATGCCGGCTATGCAAAAAATACGTGAAAATTCCGATGTCACGGAATGCAGCCCAACGTATCAGAATCGGTTAATACACACACGAAAACATCACCAAAGGTGTACAGAAGTCATAGTTTGGTCTATTAGGGCCATTATGGCAGTCAGAGGTTGAAGTGACCAAAGGCTTCAAATCGACGATGCCGGCTATGCAAAAATACGTGAAAATTCCGATGTCCTAAAATGCAGCCCAACGTATCGGAATCGGTTAATACGCACACGAAAACACCACCAAAGGTGTACAGAAGTCATAGTTTGGTCTATTAGGGCCATTATGGCAATCAGAGGTTGAAGTGACCAAAGGCTTCAAATCGACGATGCCGGCTATGCAAAAATACGTGAAAATTCCGATATCACGGAATGCAGCCCAACGTATCAGAATCGGTCAATACACACACGAAAACATCACCAAAGGTATACAGAAGTCATAGTTTGGTCTATTAGGGCCATTATGGCAGTCAGAGGTTGAAGTGACCAAATGCTTCAAATCGACGATGCCGGCTATGCAAAAATACGTGAAAATTCCGATGTCCTGAAATGCAGCCCAACGTATCGGAATCGGTTAATACGCACACGAAAACACCACCAAAGGTGTACAGAAGTCATAGTTTGGTCTATTAGGGCCATTATGGCAGTCAGAGGTTGAAGTGACCAAAGGCTTCAAATCGACGATGCCGGCTATGCAAAAATACGTGAAAATTCCGATGTCACGGAATGCAGCCCAACGTATCAGAATCGGTTAATACACACACGAAAACATCACCAAAGGTGTACAGAAGTCATAGTTTGGTCTATTAGGGCCATTATGGCAGTCAGAGGTTGAAGTGACCAAAGGCTTCAAATCGACGATGCCGGCTATGCAAAAATACGTGAAAATTCCGATGTCCTAAAATGCAGCCCAACGTATCGGAATCGGTTAATACGCACACGAAAACACCACCAAAGGTGTACAGAAGTCATAGTTTGGTCTATTAGGGCCATTATGGCAATCAGAGGTTGAAGTGACCAAAGGCTTCAAATCGACGATGCCGGCTATGCAAAAATACGTGAAAATTCCGATATCACGGAATGCAGCCCAACGTATCAGAATCGGTCAATACACACACGAAAACATCACCAAAGGTATACAGAAGTCATAGTTTGGTCTATTAGGGCCATTATGGCAGTCAGAGGTTGAAGTGACCAAATGCTTCAAATCGACGATGCCGGCTATGCAAAAATACGTGAAAATTCCGATGTCCTGAAATGCAGCCCAACGTATCGGAATCGGTTAATACGCACACGAAAACACCACCAAAGGTGTACAGAAGTCATAGTTTGGTCTATTAGGGCCATTATGGCAATCAGAGGTTGAAGTGACCAAAGGCTTCAAATCGACGATGCCGGCTATGCAAAAATACGTGAAAATTCCGATATCACGGAATGCAGCCCAACGTATCAGAATCGGTCAATACACACACGAAAACATCACCAAAGGTATACAGAAGTCATAGTTTGGTCTATTAGGGCCATTATGGCAGTCAGAGGTTGAAGTGACCAAATGCTTCAAATCGACGATGCCGGCTATGCAAAAATACGTGAAAATTCCGATGTCCTGAAATGCAGCCCAACGTATCGGAATCGGTTAATACGCACACGAAAACACCACCAAAGGTGTACAGAAGTCATAGTTTGGTCTATTAGGGCCATTATGGCAATCAGAGGTTGAAGTGACCAAAGGCTTCAAATCGACGATGCCGGCTATGCAAAAATACGTGAAAAATTCCGATATCACGGAATGCAGCCCAACGTATCAGAATCGGTCAATACACACACGAAAACATCACCAATGGTGTACAGAAGTCATAGTTTGGTCTATTAGGGCCATTATGGCAGTCAGAGGTTGAAGTGACCAAATGCTTCAAATCGACGATGCCGGCTATGCAAAAATACGTGAAAATTCCGATGTCCTGAAATGCAGCCCAACGTATCGGAATCGGTTAATACGCACACGAAAACACCACCAAAGGTGTACAGAAGTCATAGTTTGGTCTATTAGGGCCATTATGGCAATCAGAGGTTGAAGTGACCAAAGGCTTCAAATCGACGATGCCGGCTATGCAAAAATACGTGAAAATTCCGATATCACGGAATGCAGCCCAACGTATCAGAATCGGTCAATACACACACGAAAACATCACCAAAGGTATACAGAAGTCATAGTTTGGTCTATTAGGGCCATTATGGCAGTCAGAGGTTGAAGTGACCAAAGGCTTCAAATCGACGATGCCGGCTATGCAAAAATACGTGAAAATTCCGATGTCCTGAAATGCAGCCCAACGTATCGGAATCGGTTAATACGCACACGAAAACACCACCAAAGGTGTACAGAAGACATAGTTTGGTCTATTAGGGCCATTATGGCAATCAGAGGTTGAAGTGACCAAAGGCTTCAAATCGACGATGCCGGCTATGCAAAAATACGTGAAAATTCCGATGTCACGGAATGCAGCCCAACGTATCAGAATCGGTTAATACACACACGAAAACATCACCAAAGGTGTACAGAAGTCATAGTTTGGTCTATTAGGGCCATTATGGCAGTCAGAGGTTGAAGTGACCAAAGGCTTCAAATCGACGATGCCGGCTATGCAAAAATACGTGAAAATTCCGATGTCACGGAATGCAGCCCAACGTATCAGAATCGGTTAATACACACACGTAAACATCACCAAAGGTGTACAGAAGTCATAGTTTGGTCTATTAGGGCCATTATGGCAGTCAGAGGTTGAAGTGACCAATGGCTTCAAATCGACGATGCCGGCTATGCAAAAATACGTGAAAATTCCGATGTCCTGAAATGCAGCCCAACGTATCAGAATCGGTTAATACACACACGAAAACATCACCAAAGGTGTACAGAAGTCATAGTTTGGTCTATTAGGGCCATTATGGCAGTCAGAGGTTGAAGTGACCAAAGGCTTCAAATCGACGATGCCGGCTATGCAAAAATACGTGAAAATTCCGATGTCACGGAATGCAGCCCAACGTATCAGAATCGGTTAATACACACACGAAAACATCACCAAAGGTGTACAGAAGTCATAGTTTGGTCTATTAGGGCCATTATGGCAGTCAGAGGTTGAAGTGACCAAAGGCTTCAAATCGACGATGCCGGCTATGCAAAAATACGTGAAAATTCCGATGTCCTAAAATGCAGCCCAACGTATCGGAATCGGTTAATACGCACACGAAAACACCACCAAAGGTGTACAGAAGTCATAGTTTGGTCTATTAGGGCCATTATGGCAATCAGAGGTTGAAGTGACCAAAGGCTTCAAATCGACGATGCCGGCTATGCAAAAATACGTGAAAAATTCCGATATCACGGAATGCAGCCCAACGTATCAGAATCGGTCAATACACACACGAAAACATCACCAAAGGTATACAGAAGTCATAGTTTGGTCTATTAGGGCCATTATGGCAGTCAGAGGTTGAAGTGACCAAATGCTTCAAATCGACGATGCCGGCTATGCAAAAATACGTGAAAATTCCGATGTCCTGAAATGCAGCCCAACGTATCAGAATCGGTTAATACACACACGAAAACATCACCAAAGGTGTACAGAAGTCATAGTTTGGTCTATTAGGGCCATTATGGCAGTCAGAGGTTGAAGTGACCAAAGGCTTCAAATCGACGATGCCGGCTATGCAAAAATACGTGAAAATTCCGATGTCACGGAATGCAGCCCAACGTATCAGAATCGGTTAATACACACACGAAAACATCACCAAAGGTGTACAGAAGTCATAGTTTGGTCTATTAGGGCCATTATGGCAGTCAGAGGTTGAAGTGACCAAAGGCTTCAAATCGGACGATGCCGGCTATGCAAAAATACGTGAAAATTCCGATGTCCTAAAATGCAGCCCAACGTATCGGAATCGGTTAATACGCACACGAAAACACCACCAAAGGTGTACAGAAGTCATAGTTTGGTCTATTAGGGCCATTATGGCAATCAGAGGTTGAAGTGACCAAAGGCTTCAAATCGACGATGCCGGCTATGCAAAAATACGTGAAAATTCCGATATCACGGAATGCAGCCCAACGTATCAGAATCGGTCAATACACACACGAAAACATCACCAAAGGTATACAGAAGTCATAGTTTGGTCTATTAGGGCCATTATGGCAGTCAGAGGTTGAAGTGACCAAATGCTTCAAATCGACGATGCCGGCTATGCAAAAATACGTGAAAATTCCGATGTCCTGAAATGCAGCCCAACGTATCGGAATCGGTTAATACGCACACGAAAACACCACCAAAGGTGTACAGAAGTCATAGTTTGGTCTATTAGGGCCATTATGGCAATCAGAGGTTGAAGTGACCAAAGGCTTCAAATCGACGATGCCGGCTATGCAAAAATACGTGAAAATTCCGATATCACGGAATGCAGCCCAACGTATCAGAATCGGTCAATACACACACGAAAACATCACCAAAGGTATACAGAAGTCATAGTTTGGTCTATTAGGGCCATTATGGCAGTCAGAGGTTGAAGTGACCAAATGCTTCAAATCGACGATGCCGGCTATGCAAAAATACGTGAAAATTCCGATGTCCTGAAATGCAGCCCAACGTATCGGAATCGGTTAATACGCACACGAAAACACCACCAAAGGTGTACAGAAGTCATAGTTTGGTCTATTAGGGCCATTATGGCAATCAGAGGTTGAAGTGACCAAAGGCTTCAAATCGACGATGCCGGCTATGCAAAAATACGTGAAAATTCCGATATCACGGAATGCAGCCCAACGTATCAGAATCGGTCAATACACACACGAAAACATCACCAAAGGTATACAGAAGTCATAGTTTGGTCTATTAGGGCCATTATGGCAGTCAGAGGTTGAAGTGACCAAATGCTTCAAATCGACGATGCCGGCTATGCAAAAATACGTGAAAATTCCGATGTCCTGAAATGCAGCCCAACGTATCGGAATCGGTTAATACGCACACGAAAACACCACCAAAGGTGTACAGAAGTCATAGTTTGGTCTATTAGGGCCATTATGGCAATCAGAGGTTGAAGTGACCAAAGGCTTCAAATCGACGATGCCGGCTATGCAAAAATACGTGAAAATTCCGATGTCACGGAATGCAGCCCAACGTATCAGAATCGGTTAATACACACACGAAAACATCACCAAAGGTGTACAGAAGTCATAGTTTGGTCTATTAGGGCCATTATGGCAGTCAGAGGTTGAAGTGACCAAAGGCTTCAAATCGACGATGCCGGCTATGCAAAAATACGTGAAAATTCCGATGTCACGGAATGCAGCCCAACGTATCAGAATCGGTTAATACACACACGTAAACATCACCAAAGGTGTACAGAAGTCATAGTTTGGTCTATTAGGGCCATTATGGCAGTCAGAGGTTGAAGTGACCAATGGCTTCAAATCGACGATGCCGGCTATGCAAAAATACGTGAAAATTCCGATGTCCTGAAATGCAGCCCAACGTATCAGAATCGGTTAATACACACACGAAAACATCACCAAAGGTGTACAGAAGTCATAGTTTGGTCTATTAGGGCCATTATGGCAGTCAGAGGTTGAAGTGACCAAAGGCTTCAAATCGACGATGCCGGCTATGCAAAAATACGTGAAAATTCCGATGTCACGGAATGCAGCCCAACGTATCAGAATCGGTTAATACACACACGAAAACATCACCAAAGGTGTACAGAAGTCATAGTTTGGTCTATTAGGGCCATTATGGCAGTCAGAGGTTGAAGTGACCAAAGGCTTCAAATCGACGATGCCGGCTATGCAAAAATACGTGAAAATTCCGATGTCCTAAAATGCAGCCCAACGTATCGGAATCGGTTAATACGCACACGAAAACACACCACAAAGGTGTACAGAAGTCATAGTTTGGTCTATTAGGGCCATTATGGCAATCAGAGGTTGAAGTGACCAAAGGCTTCAAATCGACGATGCCGGCTATGCAAAAATACGTGAAAATTCCGATATCACGGAATGCAGCCCAACGTATCAGAATCGGTCAATACACACACGAAAACATCACCAAAGGTATACAGAAGTCATAGTTTGGTCTATTAGGGCCATTATGGCAGTCAGAGGTTGAAGTGACCAAATGCTTCAAATCGACGATGCCGGCTATGCAAAAATACGTGAAAATTCCGATGTCCTGAAATGCAGCCCAACGTATCAGAATCGGTTAATACACACACGAAAACATCACCAAAGGTGTACAGAAGTCATAGTTTGGTCTATTAGGGCCATTATGGCAGTCAGAGGTTGAAGTGACCAAAGGCTTCAAATCGACGATGCCGGCTATGCAAAAATACGTGAAAATTCCGATGTCACGGAATGC
>CAJNIU020000107.1:0-23785 GCA_905231855.2 Eristalis tenax
TTCACGTATTTTTGCATAGCCGGCATCGTCGATTTTAAGCCTTTGGGCAGTTCAACCTCTGACTGCCATAATGGCCCTAATAGACCAAACTATGACTTCTGTACACCTTTGGTGATGTTTTCGTGTGTGTAGTAACCGATTCCGATACGTTGGGCTGCATTCCGTGACATCGGAATTTTCACGTATTTTTGCATAGCCCCGGCATCGTCGATTTTAAGCCTTTGGGCAGTTCAACCTCTGACTGCCATAATGGCCCTAATAGACCAAACTATGACTTCTGTACACCTTTGGTGATGTTTTCGTGTGTGTAGTAACCGATTCCGATACGTTGGGCTGCATTCCGTGACATCGGAATTTTCACGTATTTTTGCATAGCCGGCATCGTCGATTTTAAGCCTTTGGTCAGTTCAACCTCTGACTGCCATAATGGCCCTAATAGACCAAACTATGACTTCTGTACACCTTTGGTGATGTTTTCGCGTGTATAGTAACCGATTCCGATACGTTGGGCTGCATTCCGTGACATCGGAATTTTCACGTATTTTTGCATAGCCGGCATCGTCGATTTTAAGCCTTTGGTTCAACCTCAGTTCAATCTCTGACTGCCATAATGGCCCTAATAGACCAAACTATGACTTCTGTACACCTTTGGTGATGTTTTCGCGTGTATAGTAACCGATTCCGATACGTTGGGCTGCATTCCGTGACATCGGAATTTTCACGTATTTTTGCATAGCCGGCATCGTCGATTTTAAGCCTTTGGGCAGTTCAACCTCTGACTGCCATAATGGCCCTAATAGACCAAACTATGACTTCTGTACACCTTTGGTGATGTTTTCGTGTGTGTAGTAACCGATTCCGATACGTTGGGCTGCATTCCGTGACATCGGAATTTTCACGTATTTTTGCATAGCCCCGGCATCGTCGATTTTAAGCCTTTGGGCAGTTCAACCTCTGACTGCCATAATGGCCCTAATAGACCAAACTATGACTTCTGTACACCTTTGGTGATGTTTTCGTGTGTGTAGTAACCGATTCCGATACGTTGGGCTGCATTCCGTGACATCGGAATTTTCACGTATTTTTGCATAGCCGGCATCGTCGATTTTAAGCCTTTGGTCAGTTCAACCTCTGACTGCCATAATGGCCCTAATAGACCAAACTATGACTTCTGTACACCTTTGGTGATGTTTTCGCGTGTATAGTAACCGATTCCGATACGTTGGGCTGCATTCCGTGACATCGGAATTTTCACGTATTTTTGCATAGCCGGCATCGTCGATTTTAAGCCTTTGGTTCAACCTCAGTTCAACCTCTGACTGCCATAATGGCCCTAATAAACCAAACTATGACTTCTGTACACCTTTGGTGATGTTTTCGCGTGTATAGTAACCGATTCCGATACGTTGGGCTGCATTCCGTGACATCGGAATTTTCACGTATTTTTGCATAGCCGGCATCGTCGATTTTAAGCCTTTGGGCAGTTCAACCTCTGACTGCCATAATGGCCCTAATAGACCAAACTATGACTTCTGTACACCTTTGGTGATGTTTTCGTGTGTGTAGTAACCGATTCCGATACGTTGGGCTGCATTCCGTGACATCGGAATTTTCACGTATTTTTGCATAGCCCCGGCATCGTCGATTTTAAGCCTTTGGGCAGTTCAACCTCTGACTGCCATAATGGCCCTAATAGACCAAACTATGACTTCTGTACACCTTTGGTGATGTTTTCGTGTGTGTAGTAACCGATTCCGATACGTTGGGCTGCATTCCGTGACATCGGAATTTTCACGTATTTTTGCATAGCCGGCATCGTCGATTTTAAGCCTTTGGTCAGTTCAACCTCTGACTGCCATAATGGCCCTAATAGACCAAACTATGACTTCTGTACACCTTTGGTGATGTTTTCGCGTGTATAGTAACCGATTCCGATACGTTGGGCTGCATTCCGTGACATCGGAATTTTCACGTATTTTTGCATAGCCGGCATCGTCGATTTTAAGCCTTTGGTTCAACCTCAGTTCAACCTCTGACTGCCATAATGGCCCTAATAAACCAAACTATGACTTCTGTACACCTTTGGTGATGTTTTCGCGTGTATAGTAACCGATTCCGATACGTTGGGCTGCATTCCGTGACATCGGAATTTTCACGTATTTTTGCATAGCCGGCATCGTCGATTTTAAGCCTTTGGTTCAACCTCAGTTCAACCTCTGACTGCCATAATGGCCCTAATAAACCAAACTATGACTTCTATACACCTTTGGTGATGTTTTCGCGTGTATAGTAACCGATTCCGATACGTTGGGCTGCATTCCGTGACATCGGAATTTTCACGTATTTTTGCATAGCCGGCATCGTCGATTTTAAGCCTTTGGGCAGTTCAACCTCTGACTGCCATAATGGCCCTAATAGACCAAACGATGACTTCTGTACACCTTTGGTGATGTTTTCGTGTGTGTAGTAACCGATTCCGATACGTTGGGCTGCATTCCGTGACATCGGAATTTTCACGTATTTTTGCATAGCCGGCATCGTCGATTTTAAGCCTTTGGTTCAACCTCAGTTCAACCTCTGACTGCCATAATGGCCCTAATAAACCAAACTATGACTTCTGTACACCTTTGGTGATGTTTTCGCGTGTATAGTAACCGATTCCGATACGTTGGGCTGCATTCCGTGACATCGGAATTTTCACGTATTTTTGCATAGCCGGCATCGTCGATTTTAAGCCTTTGGGCAGTTCAACCTCTGACTGCCATAATGGCCCTAATAGACCAAACTATGACTTCTGTACACCTTCGGTGATGTTTTCGTGTGTGTAGTAACCGATTCCGATACGTTGGGCTGCATTCCGTGACATCGGAATTTTCACGTATTTTTGCATAGCCGGCATCGTCGATTTTAAGCCTTTGGGCAGTTCAACCTCTGACTGCCATAATGGCCCTAATAAACCAAACTATGACTTCTGTACACCTTTGGTGATGTTTTCGCGTGTATAGTAACCGATTCCGATACGTTGGGCTGCATTCCGTGACATCGGAATTTTCACGTATTTTTGCATAGCCGGCATCGTCGATTTTAAGCCTTTGGGCAGTTCAACCTCTGACTGCCATAATGGCCCTAATAGACCAAACTATGACTTCTGTACACCTTCGGTGATGTTTTCGTGTGTGTAGTAACCGATTCCGATACGTTGGGCTGCATTCCGTGACATCGGAATTTTCACGTATTTTTGCATAGCCGGCATCGTCAATTTTAAGCCTTTGGGCAGTTCAACCTCTGACTGCCATAATGGCCCTAATAGACCAAACTATGACTTCTGTACACCTTTGGTGATGTTTTCGTGTGTGTAGTAACCGATTCCGATACGTTGGGCTGCATTCCGTGACATCGGAATTTTCACGTATTTTTGCATAGCCGGCATCGTCGATTTTAAGCCTTTGGGCAGTTCAACCTCTGACTGCCATAATGGCCCTAATAGACCAAACTATGACTTCTGTACACCTTTGGTGATGTTTTCGTGTGTGTAGTAACCGATTCCGATACGTTGGGCTGCATTCCGTGACATCGGAATTTTGACGTATTTTTGCATAGCCGGCATCGTCGATTTTAAGCCTTTGGTTCAACCTCAGTTCAACCTCTGACTGCCATAATGGCCCTAATAAACCAAACTATGACTTCTGTACACCTTTGGTGATGTTTTCGCGTGTATAGTAACCGATTCCGATACGTTGGGCTGCATTCCGTGACATCGGAATTTTCACGTATTTTTGCATAGCCGGCATCGTCGATTTTAAGCCTTTGGTTCAACCTCAGTTCAACTTCTGACTGCCATAATGGCCCTAATAGACCAAACTATGACTTCTGTACACCTTTGGTGATGTTTTCGCGTGTATAGTAACCGATTGCGATATGTTGGGCTGCATTCCGTGACATCGGAATTTTCACGTATTTTTGCATAGCCGGCATCGTCGATTTTAAGCCTTTGGTTCAACCTCAGTTCAACTTCTGACTGCCATAATGGCCCTAATAGACCAAACTATGACTTCTGTACACCTTTGGTGATGTTTTCGCGTGTATAGTAACCGATTCCGATACGTTGGGCTGCATTCCGTGACATCGGAATTTTCACGTATTTTTGCATAGCCGGCATCGTCGATTTTAAGCCTTTGGGCAGTTCAACCTCTGACTGCCATAATGGCCCTAATAGACCAAACTATGACTTCTGTACACCTTTAGTGATGTTTTCGCGTGTATAGTAACCGATTCCGATACGTTGGGCTGCATTCCGTGACATCGGAATTTTCACGTATTTTTGCATAGCCGGCATCGTCGATTTTAAGCCTTTGGTTCAACCTCAGTTCAACCTCTGACTGCCATAATGGCCCTAATAAACCAAACTATGACTTCTGTACACCTTTGGTGATGTTTTCGCGTGTATAGTAACCGATTCCGATACGTTGGGCTGCATTCCGTGACATCGGAATTTTCACGTATTTTTGCATAGCCGGCATCGTCGATTTTAAGCCTTTGGGCAGTTCAACCTCTGACTGCCATAATGGCCCTAATAGACCAAACTATGACTTCTGTACACCTTTGGTGATGTTTTCGTGTGTGTAGTAACCGATTCCGATACGTTGGGCTGCATTCCGTGACATCGGAATTTTCACGTATTTTTGCATAGCCGGCATCGTCGATTTTAAGCCTTTGGGCAGTTCAACCTCTGACTGCCATAATGGCCCTAATAGACCAAACTATGACTTCTGTACACCTTTGGTGATGTTTTCGTGTGTGTAGTAACCGATTCCGATACGTTGGGCTGCATTCCGTGACATCGGAATTTTCACGTATTTTTGCATAGCCGGCATCGTCGATTTTAAGCCTTTGGTTCAACCTCAGTTCAACCTCTGACTGCCATAGTGGCCCTAATAAACCAAACTATGACTTCTGTACACCTTTGGTGATGTTTTCGCGTGTATAGTAACCGATTCCGATACGTTGGGCTGCATTCCGTGACATCGGAATTTTCACGTATTTTTGCATAGCCGGCATCGTCGATTTTAAGCCTTTGGGCAGTTCAACCTCTGACTGCCATAATGGCCCTAATAGACCAAACTATGACTTCTGTACACCTTTGGTGATGTTTTCGTGTGTGTAGTAACCGATTCCGATACGTTGGGCTGCATTCCGTGACATCGGAATTTTCACGTATTTTTGCATAGCCGGCATCGTCGATTTTAAGCCTTTGGGCAGTTCAACCTCTGACTGCCATAATGGCCCTAATAGACCAAACTATGACTTCTGTACACCTTTGGTGATGTTTTCGTGTGTGTAGTAACCGATTCCGATACGTTGGGCTGCATTCCGTGACATCGGAATTTTCACGTATTTTTGCATAGCCGGCATCGTCGATTTTAAGCCTTTGGTCAGTTCAACCTCTGACTGCCATAATGGCCCTAATAGACCAAACTATGACTTCTGTACACCTTTGGTGATGTTTTCGCGTGTATAGTAACCGATTCCGATACGTTGGGCTGCATTCCGTGACATCGGAATTTTCACGTATTTTTGCATAGCCGGCATCGTCGATTTTAAGCCTTTGGTTCAACCTCAGTTCAACCTCTGACTGCCATAATGGCCCTAATAGACCAAACTATGACTTCTGTACACCTTTGGTGATGTTTTCGCGTGTATAGTAACCGATTCCGATACGTTGGGCTGCATTCCGTGACATCGGAATTTTCACGTATATTTGCATAGCCGGCATCGTCGATTTTAAGCCTTTGGGCAGTTCAACCTCTGACTGCCATAATGGCCCTAATAGACCAAACTATGACTTCTGTACACCTTTGGTGATGTTTTCGTGTGTGTAGTAACCGATTCCGATACGTTGGGCTGCATTCCGTGACATCGGAATTTTCACGTATTTTTGCATAGCCGGCATCGTCGATTTTAAGCCTTTGGTTCAACCTCAGTTCAACCTCTGACTGCCATAATGGCCCTAATAGACCAAACTATGACTTCTGTACACCTTTGGTGATGTTTTCGCGTGTATAGTAACCGATTCCGATACGTTGGGCTGCATTCCGTGACATCGGAATTTTCACGTATTTTTGCATAGCCGGCATCGTCGATTTTAAGCCTTTGGGCAGTTCAACCTCTGACTGCCATAATGGCCCTAATAGACCAAACTATGACTTCTGTACATCTTTGGTGATGTTTTCGTGTGTGTAGTAACCGATTCCGATACGTTGGGCTGCATTCCGTGACATCGGAATTTTCACGTATTTTTGCATAGCCGGCATCGTCGATTTTAAGCCTTTGGTTCAACCTCAGTTCAACCTCTGACTGCCATAATGGCCCTAATAGACCAAACTATGACTTCTGTACACCTTTGGTGATGTTTTCGCGTGTATAGTAACCGATTCCGATACGTTGGGCTGCATTCCGTGACATCGGAATTTTCACGTATTTTTGCATAGCCGGCATCGTCGATTTTAAGCCTTTGGGCAGTTCAACCTCTGACTGCCATAATGGCCCTAATAGACCAAACTATGACGTCTGTACACCTTTGGTGATGTTTTCGCGTGTATAGTAACCGATTCCGATACGTTGGGCTGCATTCGGTGACATCGGAATTTTCACGTATGTTTGCATAGCCGGCATCGTCGATTTTAAGCCTTTGGTTCAACCTCAGTTCAACCTCTGACTGCCATAATGGCCCTATAAGACCAAACTATGACTTCTGTACACCTTTGGTGATGTTTTCGCGTGTATAGTAACCGATTCCGATACGTTGCCGGCATCGTCGATTTTAAGCCTTTGGTTCAACCTCAGTTCAACCTCTGACTGCCATAATGGCCCTAATAAACCAAACTATGACTTCTGTACACCTTTGGTGATGTTTTCGCGTGTATAGTAACCGATTCCGATACGTTGGGCTGCATTCCGTGACATCGGAATTTTCACGTATTTTTGCATAGCCGGCATCGTCGATTTTAAGCCTTTGGTTCAACCTCAGTTCAACCTCTGACTGCCATAATGGCCCTAATAAACCAAACTATGACTTCTATACACCTTTGGTGATGTTTTCGCGTGTATAGTAACCGATTCCGATACGTTGGGCTGCATTCCGTGACATCGGAATTTTCACGTATTTTTGCATAGCCGGCATCGTCGATTTTAAGCCTTTGGGCAGTTCAACCTCTGACTGCCATAATGGCCCTAATAGACCAAACTATGACTTCTGTACACCTTTGGTGATGTTTTCGCGTGTATAGTAACCGATTCCGATACGTTGGGCTGCATTCCGTGACATCGGAATTTTCACGTATTTTTGCATAGCCGGCATCGTCGATTTTAAGCCTTTGGGCAGTTCAACCTCTGACTGCCATAATGGCCCTAATAGACCAAACTATGACTTCTGTACACCTTTGGTGATGTTTTCGTGTGTGTAGTAACCGATTCCGATACGTTGGGCTGCATTCCGTGACATCGGAATTTTCACGTATTTTTGCATAGCCGGCATCGTCGATTTTAAGCCTTTGGTTCAACCTCAGTTCAACCTCTGACTGCCATAATGGCCCTAATAGACCAAACTATGACTTCTGTACACCTTTGGTGATGTTTTCGCGTGTATAGTAACCGATTCCGATACGTTGGGCTGCATTCCGTGACATCGGAATTTTCACGTATTTTTGCATAGCCGGCATCGTCGATTTTAAGCCTTTGGGCAGTTCAACCTCTGACTGCCATAATGGCCCTAATAGACCAAACTATGACTTCTGTACACCTTTGGTGATGTTTTCGCGTGTATAGTAACCGATTCCGATACGTTGGGCTGCATTCCGTGACATCGGAATTTTCACGTATTTTTGCATAGCCGGCATCGTCGATTTTAAGCCTTTGGGCAGTTCAACCTCTGACTGCCATAATGGCCCTAATAGACCAAACTATGACTTCTGTACACCTTTGGTGATGTTTTCGTGTGTGTAGTAACCGATTCCGATACGTTGGGCTGCATTCCGTGACATCGGAATTTTCACGTATTTTTGCATAGCCGGCATCGTCGATTTTAAGCCTTTGGTTCAACCTCAGTTCAACCTCTGACTGCCATAATGGCCCTAATAGACCAAACTATGACTTCTGTACACCTTTGGTGATGTTTTCGCGTGTATAGTAACCGATTCCGATACGTTGGGCTGCATTCCGTGACATCGGAATTTTCACGTATTTTTGCATAGCCGGCATCGTCGATTTTAAGCCTTTGGGCAGTTCAACCTCTGACTGCCATAATGGCCCTAATAGACCAAACTATGACTTCTGTACATCTTTGGTGATGTTTTCGTGTGTGTAGTAACCGATTCCGATACGTTGGGCTGTATTCCGTGACATCGGAATTTTCACGTATTTTTGCATAGCCGGCATCGTCGATTTTAAGCCTTTGGTTCAACCTCAGTTCAACCTCTGACTGCCATAATGGCCCTAATAAACCAAACTATGACTTCTGTACACCTTTGGTGATGTTTTCGCGTGTATAGTAACCGATTCCGATACGTTGGGCTGCATTCCGTGACATCGGAATTTTCACGTATTTTTGCATAGCCGGCATCGTCGATTTTAAGCCTTTGGGCAGTTCAACCTCTGACTGCCATAATGGCCCTAATAGACCAAACTATGACTTCTGTACACCTTTGGTGATGTTTTCGCGTGTATAGTAACCGATTCCGATACGTTGGGCTGCATTCCGTGACATCGGAATTTTCACGTATTTTTGCATAGCCGGCATCGTCGATTTTAAGCCTTTGGGCAGTTCAACCTCTGACTGCCATAATGGCCCTAATAGACCAAACTATGACTTCTGTACACCTTTGGTGATTTTTTCGCGTGTATAGTAACCGATTCCGATACGTTGGGCTGCATTCCGTGACATCGGAATTTTCACGTATTTTTGCATAGCCGGCATCGTCGATTTTAAGCCTTTGGGCAGTTCAACCTCTGACTGCCATAATGGCCCTAATAGACCAAACTATGACTTCTGTACACCTTTGGTGATGTTTTCGCGTGTATAGTAACCGATTCCGATACGTTGGGCTGCATTCCGTGACATCGGAATTTTCACGTATTTTTGCATAGCCGGCATCGTCGATTTTAAGCCTTTGGGCAGTTCAACCTCTGACTGCCATAATGGCCCTAATAGACCAAACTATGATTTCTGTACACCTTTGGTGATGTTTTCGCGTGTATAGTAACCGATTCCGATACGTTGGGCTGCATTCCGTGACATCGGAATTTTCACGTATTTTTGCATAGCCGGCATCGTCGATTTTAAGCCTTTGGGCAGTTCAACCTCTGACTGCCATAATGGCCCTAATAGACCAAACTATGACTTCTGTACATCTTTGGTGATGTTTTCGTGTGTGTAGTAACCGATTCCGATACGTTGGGCTGCATTCCGTGACATCGGAATTTTCACGTATTTTTGCATAGCCGGCATCGTCGATTTTAAGCCTTTGGTTCAACCTCAGTTCAACCTCTGACTGCCATAATGGCCCTAATAAACCAAACTATGACTTCTGTACACCTTTGGTGATGTTTTCGCGTGTATAGTAACCGATTCCGATACGTTGGGCTGCATTCCGTGACATCGGAATTTTCACGTATTTTTGCATAGCCGGCATCGTCGATTTTAAGCCTTTGGGCAGTTCAACCTCTGACTGCCATAATGGCCCTAATAGACCAAACTATGACTTCTGTACACCTTTGGTGATGTTTTCGCGTGTATAGTAACCGATTCCGATACGTTGGGCTGCATTCCGTGACATCGGAATTTTCACGTATTTTTGCATAGCCGGCATCGTCGATTTTAAGCCTTTGGGCAGTTCAACCTCTGACTGCCATAATGGCCCTAATAGACCAAACTATGACTTCTGTACATCTTTGGTGATGTTTTCGTGTGTGTAGTAACCGATTCCGATACGTTGGGCTGTATTCCGTGACATCGGAATTTTCACGTATTTTTGCATAGCCGGCATCGTCGATTTTAAGCCTTTGGTTCAACCTCAGTTCAACCTCTGACTGCCATAATGGCCCTAATAAACCAAACTATGACTTCTGTACACCTTTGGTGATGTTTTCGCGTGTATAGTAACCGATTCCGATACGTTGGGCTGCATTCCGTGACATCGGAATTTTCACGTATTTTTGCATAGCCGGCATCGTCGATTTGAAGCCTTTGGGCAGTTCAACCTCTGACTGCCATAATGGCCCTAATAGACCAAACTATGACTTCTGTACACCTTTGGTGATGTTTTCGCGTGTATAGTAACCGATTCCGATACGTTGGGCTGCATTCCGTGACATCGGAATTTTCACGTATTTTTGCATAGCCGGCATCGTCGATTTTAAGCCTTTGGGCAGTTCAACCTCTGACTGCCATAATGGCCCTAATAGACCAAACTATGACTTCTGTACATCTTTGGTGATGTTTTCGTGTGTGTAGTAACCGATTCCGATACGTTGGGCTGCATTCCGTGACATCGGAATTTTCACGTATTTTTGCATAGCCGGCATCGTCGATTTTAAGCCTTTGGTTCAACCTCAGTTCAACCTCTGACTGCATAATGGCCCTAATAAACCAAACTATGACTTCTGTACACCTTTGGTGATGTTTTCGCGTGTATAGTAACCGATTCCGATACGTTGGGCTGCATTCCGTGACATCGGAATTTTCACGTATTTTTGCATAGCCGGCATCGTCGATTTTAAGCCTTTGGGCAGTTCAACCTCTGACTGCCATAATGGCCCTAATAGACCAAACTATGACTTCTGTACACCTTTGGTGATGTTTTCGCGTGTATAGTAACCGATTCCGATACGTTGGGCTGCATTCCGTGACATCGGAATTTTCACGTATTTTTGCATAGCCGGCATCGTCGATTTTAAGCCTTTGGGCAGTTCAACCTCTGACTGCCATAATGGCCCTAATAGACCAAACTATGACTTCTGTACATCTTTGGTGATGTTTTCGTGTGTGTAGTAACCGATTCCGATACGTTGGGCTGCATTCCGTGACATCGGAATTTTCACGTATTTTTGCATAGCCGGCATCGTCGATTTTAAGCCTTTGGTTCAACCTCAGTTCAACCTCTGACTGCCATAATGGCCCTAATAAACCAAACTATGACTTCTGTACACCTTTGGTGATGTTTTCGCGTGTATAGTAACCGATTCCGATACGTTGGGCTGCATTCCGTGACATCGGAATTTTCACGTATTTTTGCAGTTCAACCTTCAAGCCTTTGGGCAGTTCAACCTCTGACTGCCATAATGGCCCTAATAGACCAAACTATGACTTCTGTACACCTTTGGTGATGTTTTCGCGTGTATAGTAACCGATTCCGATACGTTGGGCTGCATTCCGTGACATCGGAATTTTCACGTATTTTTGCATAGCCGGCATCGTCGATTTTAAGCCTTTGGGCAGTTCAACCTCTGACTGCCATAATGGCCCTAATAGACCAAACTATGACTTCTGTACATCTTTGGTGATGTTTTCGTGTGTGTAGTAACCGATTCCGATACGTTGGGCTGCATTCCGTGACATCGGAATTTTCACGTATTTTTGCATAGCCGGCATCGTCGATTTTAAGCCTTTGGTTCAACCTCAGTTCAACCTCTGACTGCCATAATGGCCCTAATAAACCAAACTATGACTTCTGTACACCTTTGGTGATGTTTTCGCGTGTATAGTAACCGATTCCGATACGTTGGGCTGCATTCCGTGACATCGGAATTTTCACGTATTTTTGCATAGCCGGCATCGTCGATTTTAAGCCTTTGGGCAGTTCAACCTCTGACTGCCATAATGGCCCTAATAGACCAAACTATGACTTCTGTACACCTTTGGTGATGTTTTCGTGTGTGTAGTAACCGATTCCGATACGTTGGGCTGCATTCCGTGACATCGGAATTTTCACGTATTTTTGCATAGCCGGCATCGTCGATTTTAAGCCTTTGGTTCAACCTCAGTTCAACCTCTGACTGCCATAATGGCCCTAATAAACCAAACTATGACTTCTGTACACCTTTGGTGATGTTTTCGCGTGTATAGTAACCGATTCCGATACGTTGGGCTGCATTCAGTGACATCGGAATTTTCACGTATTTTTGCATAGCCGGCATCGTCGATTTTAAGCCTTTGGTTCAACCTCAGTTCAACCTCTGACTGCCATAATGGCCCTAATAAACCAAACTATGACTTCTGTACACCTTTGGTGATGTTTTCGCGTGTATAGTAACCGATTCCGATACGTTGGGCTGCATTCCGTGACATCGGAATTTTCACGTATTTTTGCATAGCCGGCATCGTCGATTTTAAGCCTTTGGGCAGTTCAACCTCTGACTGCCATAATGGCCCTAATAAACCAAACTATGACTTCTGTACACCTTTGGTGATGTTTTCGCGTGTATAGTAACCGATTCCGATACGTTGGGCTGCATTCCGTGACATCGGAATTTTCACGTATTTTTGCATAGCCGGCATCGCCGATTTTAAGCCTTTGGTTCAACCTCAGTTCAACCTCTGACTGCCATAATGGCCCTAATAAACCAAACTATGACTTCTGTACACCTTTGGTGATGTTTTCGCGTGTATAGTAACCGATTCCGATACGTTGGGCTGCATTCCGTGACATCGGAATTTTCACGTATTTTTGCATAGCCGGCATCGTCGATTTTAAGCCTTTGGTTCAACCTCAGTTCAACCTCTGACTGCCATAATGGCCCTAATAAACCAAACTATGACTTCTGTACACCTTTGGTGATGTTTTCGCGTGTATAGTAACCGATTCCGATACGTTGGGCTGCATTCCGTGACATCGGAATTTTCACGTATTTTTGCATAGCCGGCATCGCCGATTTTAAGCCTTTGGTTCAACCTCAGTTCAACCTCTGACTGCCATAATGGCCCTAATAAACCAAACTATGACTTCTGTACACCTTTGGTGATGTTTTCGCGTGTATAGTAACCGATTCCGATACGTTGGGCTGCATTCCGTGACATCGGAATTTTCACGTATTTTTGCATAGCCGGCATCGTCGATTTTAAGCCTTTGGGCAGTTCAACCTCTGACTGCCATAATGGCCCTAATAGACCAAACTATGACTTCTGTACACCTTTGGTGATGTTATCGCGTGTATAGTAACCGATTCCGATACGTTGGGCTGCATTCCGTGACATCGGAATTTTCACGTATTTTTGCATAGCCGGCATCGTCGATTTTAAGCCTTTGGGCAGTTCAACCTCTGACTGCCATAATGGCCCTAATAGACCAAACTATAAATTCTGTACACCTTTGGTGATGTTTTCGCGTGTATAGTAACCGATTCCGATACGTTGGGCTGCATTCCGTGACATCGGAATTTTCACGTATTTTTGCATAGCCGGCATCGTCGATTTTAAGCCTTTGGTTCAACCTCAGTTCAACGTCTGACTGCCATAATGGCCCTAATAAACCAAACTATGACTTCTGTACACCTTTGGTGATGTTTTCGCGTGTATAGTAACCGATTCCGATACGTTGGGCTGCATTCCGTGACATCGGAATTTTCACGTATTTTTGCATAGCCGGCATCGTCGATTTTAAGCCTTTGGGCAGTTCAACCTCTGACTGCCATAATGGCCCTAATAGACCAAACTATGACTTCTGTACACCTTTGGTGATGTTTTCGTGTGTGTAGTAACCGATTCCGATACGTTGGGCTGCATTCCGTGACATCGGAATTTTCACGTATTTTTGCATAGCCGGCATCAACCTCTGACTGCCATAATGGCCGGCATCGTCGATTTTAAGCCTTTGGTTCAACCTCAGTTCAAACTCTGACTGCCATAATGGCCCTAATAAACCAAACTATGACTTCTGTACACCTTTGGTGATGTTTTCGCGTGTATAGTAACCGATTCCGATACGTTGGGCTGCATTCCGTGACATCGGAATTTTCACGTATTTTTGCATAGCCGGCATCGTCGATTTTAAACCTTTGGGCAGTTCAACCTCTGACTGCCATAATGGCCCTAATAGACCAAACGATGACTTCTGTACACCTTTGGTGATGTTTTCGTGTGTGTAGTAACCGATTCCGATACGTTGGGCTGCATTCCGTGACATCGGAATTTTCACGTATTTTTGCATAGCCGGCATCGTTGATTTTAAGCCTTTGGTTCAACCTCAGTTCAACCTCTGACTGCCATAATGGCCCTAATAAACCAAACTATGACTTCTGTACACCTTTGGTGATGTTTTCGCGTGTATAGTAACCGATTCCGATACGTTGGGCTGCATTCCGTGACATCGGAATTTTCACGTATTTTTGCATAGCCGGCATCGTCGATTTTAAGCCTTTGGGCAGTTCAACCTCTGACTGCCATAATGGCCCTAATAAACCAAACTATGACTTCTGTACACCTTTGGTGATGTTTTCGCGTGTATAGTAACCGATTCCGATACGTTGGGCTGCATTCCGTGACATCGGAATTTTCACGTATTTTTGCATAGCCGGCATCGTCGATTTTAAGCCTTTGGCAGTTCAACCTCTGACTGCCATAAT
Organism: Eristalis tenax; assembly: GCA_905231855.2. NCBI lineage: Eukaryota > Metazoa > Arthropoda > Insecta > Diptera > Syrphidae > Eristalis > Eristalis tenax. The sequence continues at coordinate 14,614 of CAJNIU020000107.1, forward strand.
GGCCCTAATAGACCAAACTATGACTTCTGTACACCTTTGGTGATGTTTTCGTGTGTGTAGTAACCGATTCCGATACGTTGGGCTGCATTCCGTGACATCGGAATTTTCACGTATTTTTGCATAGCCGGCATCGTCGATTTTAAGCCTTTGGTTCAACCTCAGTTCAACCTCTGACTGCCATAATGGCCCTAATAAACCAAACTATGACTTCTGTACACCTTTGGTGATGTTTTCGCGTGTATAGTAACCGATTCCGATACGTTGGGCTGCATTCCGTGACATCGGAATTTTCACGTATTTTTGCATAGCCGGCATCGTCGATTTTAAGCCTTTGGTTCAACCTCAGTTCAACCTCTGACTGCCATAATGGCCCTAATAAACCAAACTATGACTTCTGTACACCTTTGGTGATGTTTTCGCGTGTATAGTAACCGATTCCGATACGTTGGGCTGCATTCCGTGACATCGGAATTTTCACGTATTTTTGCATAGCCGGCATCGTCGATTTTAAGCCTTTGGTTCAACCCTCAGTTCAACCTCTGACTGCCATAATGGCCCTAATAGACCAAACTATGACTTCTGTACACCTTTGGTGATGTTTTCGCGTGTATAGTAACCGATTCCGATACGTTGGGCTGCATTCCGTGACATCGGAATTTTCACGTATTTTTGCATAGCCGGCATCGTCGATTTTAAGCCTTTGGGCAGTTCAACCTCTGACTGCCATAATGGCCCTAATAGACCAAACTATGACTTCTGTACACCTTTGGTGATGTTTTCGCGTGTATAGTAACCGATTCCGATACGTTGGGCTGCATTCCGTGACATCGGAATTTTCACGTATTTTTGCATAGCCGGCATCGTCGATTTTAAGCCTTTGGTTCAACCTCAGTTCAACCTCTGACTGCCATAATGGCCCTAATAAACCAAACTATGACTTCTGTACACCTTTGGTGATGTTTTCGCGTGTATAGTAACCGATTCCGATACGTTGGGCTGCATTCCGTGACATCGGAATTTTCACGTATTTTTGCATAGCCGGCATCGTCGATTTTAAACCTTTGGGCAGTTCAACCTCTGACTGCCATAATGGCCCTAATAGACCAAACGATGACTTCTGGACACCTTTGGTGATGTTTTCGTGTGTGTAGTAACCGATTCCGATACGTTGGGCTGCATTCCGTGACATCGGAATTTTCACGTATTTTTGCATAGCCGGCATCGTTGATTTTAAGCCTTTGGTTCAACCTCAGTTCAACCTCTGACTGCCATAATGGCCCTAATAAACCAAACTATGACTTCTGTACACCTTTGGTGATGTTTTCGCGTGTATAGTAACCGATTCCGATACGTTGGGCTGCATTCCGTGACATCGGAATTTTCACGTATTTTTGCATAGCCGGCATCGTCGATTTTAAGCCTTTGGGCAGTTCAACCTCTGACTGCCATAATGGCCCTAATAGACCAAACTATGACTTCTGTACACCTTTGGTGATGTTTTCGTGTGTGTAGTAACCGATTCCGATACGTTGGGCTGCATTCCGTGACATCGGAATTTTCACGTATTTTTGCATAGCCGGCATCGTCGATTTTAAGCCTTTGGTTCAACCTCAGTTCAACCTCTGACTGCCATAATGGCCCCTAATAAACCAAACTATGACTTCTGTACACCTTTGGTGATGTTTTCGCGTGTATAGTAACCGATTCCGATACGTTGGGCTGCATTCCGTGACATCGGAATTTTCACGTATTTTTGCATAGCCGGCATCGTCGATTTTAAGCCTTTGGTTCAACCTCAGTTCAACCTCTGACTGCCATAATGGCCCTAATAAACCAAACTATGACTTCTGTACACCTTTGGTGATGTTTTCGCGTGTATAGTAACCGATTCCGATACGTTGGGCTGCATTCCGTGACATCGGAATTTTCACGTATTTTTGCATAGCCGGCATCGTCGATTTTAAGCCTTTGGGGCAGTTCAACCTCTGACTGCCATAATGGCCCTAATAGACCAAACTATGACTTCTGTACACCTTTGGTGATGTTTTCGTGTGTGTAGTAACCGATTCCGATACATTGGGCTGCATTCCGTGACATCGGAATTTTCACGTATTTTTGCATAGCCGGCATCGTCGATTTTAAGCCTTTGGTTCAACCTCAGTTCAACCTCTGACTGCCATAATGGCCCTAATAAACCAAACTATGACTTCTGTACACCTTTGGTGATGTTTTCGCGTGTATAGTAACCGATTCCGATACGTTGGGCTGCATTCCGTGACATCGGAATTTTCACGTATTTTTGCATAGCCGGCATCGCCGATTTTAAGCCTTTGGTTCAACCTCAGTTCAACCTCTGACTGCCATAATGGCCCTAATAAACCAAACTATGACTTCTGTACACCTTTGGTGATGTTTTCGCGTGTATAGTAACCGATTCCGATACGTTGGGCTGCATTCCGTGACATCGGAATTTTCACGTATTTTTGCATAGCCGGCATCGTCGATTTTAAGCCTTTGGGCAGTTCAACCTCTGACTGCCATAATGGCCCTAATAGACCAAACTATGACTTCTGTACACCTTTGGTGATGTTATCGCGTGTATAGTAACCGATTCCGATACGTTGGGCTGCATTCCGTGACATCGGAATTTTCACGTATTTTTGCATAGCCGGCATCGTCGATTTTAAGCCTTTGGGCAGTTCAACCTCTGACTGCCATAATGGCCCCTAATAGACCAAACTATAAATTCTGTACACCTTTGGTGATGTTTTCGCGTGTATAGTAACCGATTCCGATACGTTGGGCTGCATTCCGTGACATCGGAATTTTCACGTATTTTTGCATAGCCGGCATCGTCGATTTTAAGCCTTTGGTTCAACCTCAGTTCAACGTCTGACTGCCATAATGGCCCTAATAAACCAAACTATGACTTCTGTACACCTTTGGTGATGTTTTCGCGTGTATAGTAACCGATTCCGATACGTTGGGCTGCATTCCGTGACATCGGAATTTTCACGTATTTTTGCATAGCCGGCATCGTCGATTTTAAGCCTTTGGGCAGTTCAACCTCTGACTGCCATAATGGCCCTAATAGACCAAACTATGACTTCTGTACACCTTTGGTGATGTTTTCGTGTGTGTAGTAACCGATTCCGATACGTTGGGCTGCATTCCGTGACATCGGAATTTTCACGTATTTTTGCATAGCCGGCATCAACCTCTGACTGCCATAATGGCCGGCATCGTCGATTTTAAGCCTTTGGTTCAACCTCAGTTCAAACTCTGACTGCCATAATGGCCCTAATAAACCAAACTATGACTTCTGTACACCTTTGGTGATGTTTTCGCGTGTATAGTAACCGATTCCGATACGTTGGGCTGCATTCCGTGACATCGGAATTTTCACGTATTTTTGCATAGCCGGCATCGTCGATTTTAAACCTTTGGGCAGTTCAACCTCTGACTGCCCATAATGGCCCTAATAGACCAAACGATGACTTCTGTACACCTTTGGTGATGTTTTCGTGTGTGTAGTAACCGATTCCGATACGTTGGGCTGCATTCCGTGACATCGGAATTTTCACGTATTTTTGCATAGCCGGCATCGTTGATTTTAAGCCTTTGGTTCAACCTCAGTTCAACCTCTGACTGCCATAATGGCCCTAATAAACCAAACTATGACTTCTGTACACCTTTGGTGATGTTTTCGCGTGTATAGTAACCGATTCCGATACGTTGGGCTGCATTCCGTGACATCCGAATTTTCACGTATTTTTGCATAGCCGGCATCGTCGATTTTAAGCCTTTGGGCAGTTCAACCTCTGACTGCCATAATGGCCCTAATAGACCAAACTATGACTTCTGTACACCTTTGGTGATGTTTTCGCGTGTATAGTAACCGATTCCGATATGTTGGGCTGTATTCCGTGACATCGGAATTTTCACGTATTTTTGCATAGCCGGCATCGTCGATTTTAAGCCTTTGGTTCAACCTCAGTTCAACCTCTGACTGCCATAATGGCCCTAATAAACCAAACTATGACTTCTGTACACCTTTGGTGATGTTTTCGCGTGTATAGTAACCGATTCCGATACGTTGGGCTGCATTCCGTGACATCGGAATTTTCACGTATTTTTGCATAGCCGGCATCGTCGATTTTAAGCCTTTGGGCAGTTCAACCTCTGACTGCCATAATGGCCCTAATAGACCAAACTATGACTTCTGTACACCTTTGGTGATGTTTTCGCGTGTATAGTAACCGATTCCGATACGTTGGGCTGTATTCCGTGACATCGGAATTTTCACGTATTTTTGCATAGCCGGCATCGTCGATTTTAAGCCTTTGGTTCAACCTCAGTTCAACCTCTGACTGCCATAATGGCCCTAATAGACCAAACTATGACTTCTGTACACCTTTGGTGATGTTTTCGCGTGTATAGTAACCGATTCCGATACGTTGGGCTGCATTCCGTGACATCGGAATTTTCACGTATTTTTGCATAGCCCGCATCGTCGATTTTAAGCCTTTGGGCAGTTCAACCTCTGACTGCCATAATGGCCCCTAATAGACCAAACTATAAATTCTGTACACCTTTGGTGATGTTTTCGCGTGTATAGTAACCGATTCCGATACGTTGGGCTGCATTCCGTGACATCGGAATTTTCACGTATTTTTGCATAGCCGGCATCGTCGATTTTAAGCCTTTGGTTCAACCTCAGTTCAACGTCTGACTGCCATAATGGCCCTAATAAACCAAACTATGACTTCTGTACACCTTTGGTGATGTTTTCGCGTGTATAGTAACCGATTCCGATACGTTGGGCTGCATTCCGTGACATCGGAATTTTCACGTATTTTTGCATAGCCGGCATCGTCGATTTTAAGCCTTTGGGCAGTTCAACCCTGTGACTGCCATAATGGCCCTAATAGACCAAACTATGACTTCTGTACACCTTTGGTGATGTTTTCGTGTGTGTAGTAACCGATTCCGATACGTTGGGCTGCATTCCGTGACATCGGAATTTTCACGTATTTTTGCATAGCCGGCATCAACCTCTGACTGCCATAATGGCCGGCATCGTCGATTTTAAGCCTTTGGTTCAACCTCAGTTCAAACTCTGACTGCCATAATGGCCCTAATAAACCAAACTATGACTTCTGTACACCTTTGGTGATGTTTTCGCGTGTATAGTAACCGATTCCGATACGTTGGGCTGCATTCCGTGACATCGGAATTTTCACGTATTTTTGCATAGCCGGCATCGTCGATTTTAAACCTTTGGGCAGTTCAACCTCTGACTGCCATAATGGCCCCTAATAGACCAAACGATGACTTCTGTACACCTTTGGTGATGTTTTCGTGTGTGTAGTAACCGATTCCGATACGTTGGGCTGCATTCCGTGACATCGGAATTTTCACGTATTTTTGCATAGCCGGCATCGTTGATTTTAAGCCTTTGGTTCAACCTCAGTTCAACCTCTGACTGCCATAATGGCCCTAATAAACCAAACTATGACTTCTGTACACCTTTGGTGATGTTTTCGCGTGTATAGTAACCGATTCCGATACGTTGGGCTGCATTCCGTGACATCGGAATTTTCACGTATTTTTGCATAGCCGGCATCGTCGATTTTAAGCCTTTGGGCAGTTCAACCTCTGACTGCCATAATGGCCCATAATAGACCAAACTATGACTTCTGTACACCTTTGGTGATGTTTTCGCGTGTATAGTAACCGATTCCGATATGTTGGGCTGTATTCCGTGACATCGGAATTTTCACGTATTTTTGCATAGCCGGCATCGTCGATTTTAAGCCTTTGGTTCAACCTCAGTTCAACCTCTGACTGCCATAATGGCCCTAATAAACCAAACTATGACTTCTGTACACCTTTGGTGATGTTTTCGCGTGTATAGTAACCGATTCCGATACGTTGGGCTGCATTCCCGTGACATCGGAATTTTCACGTATTTTTGCATAGCCGGCATCGTCGATTTTAAGCCTTTGGGCAGTTCAACCTCTGACTGCCATAATGGCCCTAATAGACCAAACTATGACTTCTGTACACCTTTGGTGATGTTTTCGCGTGTATAGTAACCGATTCCGATACGTTGGGCTGTATTCCGTGACATCGGAATTTTCACGTATTTTTGCATAGCCGGCATCGTCGATTTTAAGCCTTTGGTTCAACCTCAGTTCAACCTCTGACTGCCATAATGGCCCTAATAGACCAAACTATGACTTCTGTACACCTTTGGTGATGTTTTCGCGTGTATAGTAACCGATTCCGATACGTTGGGCTGCATTCCGTGACATCGGAATTTTCACGTATTTTTGCATAGCCCGCATCGTCGATTTTAAGCCTTTGGGCAGTTCAACCTCTGACTGCCATAATGGCCCTAATAGACCAAACTATGACTTCTGTACACCTTTGGTGATGTTTTCGTGTGTGTAGTAACTGATTCCGATACGTTGGGCTGCATTCCGTGACATCGGAATTTTCACGTATTTTTGCATAGCCGGCATCGTCGATTTTAAGCCTTTGGGCAGTTCAACCTCTGACTGCCATAATGGCCCTAATAGACCAAACTATGACTTCTGTACACCTTTGGTGATGTTTTCGCGTGTATAGTAACCGATTCCGATACGTTGGGCTGTATTCCGTGACATCGGAATTTTCACGTATTTTTGCATAGCCGGCATCGTCGATTTTAAGCCTTTGGTTCAACCTCAGTTCAACCTCTGACTGCCATAATGGCCCTAATAAACCAAACTATGACTTCTGTACACCTTTGGTGATGTTTTCGCGTGTATAGTAACCGATTCCGATACGTTGGGCTGCATTCCGTGACATCGGAATTTTCACGTATTTTTGCATAGCCGGCATCGTCGATTTTAAGCCTTTGGGCAGTTCAACCTCTGACTGCCATAATGGCCCTAATAGACCAAACTATGACTTCTGTACACCTTTGGTGATGTTTTCGCGTGTATAGTAACCGATTCCGATACGTTGGGCTGTATTCCGTGACATCGGAATTTTCACGTATTTTTGCATAGCCGGCATCGTCGATTTTAAGCCTTTGGTTCAACCTCAGTTCAACCTCTGACTGCCATAATGGCCCCTAATAGACCAAACTATGACTTCTGTACACCTTTGGTGATGTTTTCGCGTGTATAGTAACCGATTCCGATACGTTGGGCTGCATTCCGTGACATCGGAATTTTCACGTATTTTTGCATAGCCGGCATCGTCGATTTTAAGCCTTTGGGCAGTTCAACCTCTGACTGCCATAATGGCCCTAATAGACCAAACTATGACTTCTGTACACCTTTGGTGATGTTTTCGCGTGTATAGTAACCGATTCCGATACGTTGGGCTGTATTCCGTGACATCGGAATTTTCACGTATTTTTGCATAGCCGGCATCGTCGATTTTAAGCCTTTGGTTCAACCTCAGTTCAACCTCTGACTGCCATAATGGCCCTAATAGACCAAACTATGACTTCTGTACACCTTTGGTGATGTTTTCGCGTGTATAGTAACCGATTCCGATACGTTGGGCTGCATTCCGTGACATCGGAATTTTCACGTATTTTTGCATAGCCGGCATCGCCGATTTTAAGCCTTTGGTTCAACCTCAGTTCAACCTCTGACTGCCATAATGGCCCTAATAAACCAAACTATGACTTCTGTACACCTTTGGTGATGTTTTCGCGTGTATAGTAACCGATTCCGATACGTTGGGCTGCATTCCGTGACATCGGAATTTTCACGTATTTTTGCATAGCCGGCATCGTCGATTTTAAGCCTTTGGGCAGTTCAACCTCTGACTGCCATAATGGCCCTAATAGACCAAACTATGACTTCTGTACACCTTTGGTGATGTTTTCGTGTGTGTAGTAACTGATTCCGATACGTTGGGCTGCATTCCGTGACATCGCAATTTTCACGTATTTTTGCATAGCCGGCATCGTCGATTTTAAGCCTTTGGGCAGTTCAACCTCTGACTGCCATAATGGCCCTAATAGACCAAACTATGACTTCTGTACACCTTTGGTGATGTTTTCGCGTGTATAGTAACCGATTCCGATACGTTGGGCTGTATTCCGTGACATCGGAATTTTCACGTATTTTTGCATAGCCGGCATCGTCGATTTTAAGCCTTTGGTTCAACCTCAGTTCAACCTCTGACTGCCATAATGGCCCTAATAAACCAAACTATGACTTCTGTACACCTTTGGTGTTGTTTTCGCGTGTATAGTAACCGATTCCGATACGTTGGGCTGCATTCCGTGACATCGGAATTTTCACGTATTTTTGCATAGCCGGCATCGTCGATTTTAAGCCTTTGGTTCAACCTCAGTTCAACGTCTGACTGCCATAATGGCCCTAATAAACCAAACTATGACTTCTGTACACCTTTGGTGATGTTTTCGCGTGTATAGTAACCGATTCCGATACGTTGGGCTGCATTCCGTGACATCGGAATTTTCACGTATTTTTGCATAGCCGGCATCGTCGATTTTAAGCCTTTGGGCAGTTCAACCTCTGACTGCCATAATGGCCCTAATAGACCAAACTATGACTTCTGTACACCTTTGGTGATGTTTTCGTCGTGTGTAGTAACCGATTCCGATACGTTGGGCTGCATTCCGTGACATCGGAATTTTCACGTATTTTTGCATAGCCGGCATCAACCTCTGACTGCCATAATGGCCGGCATCGTCGATTTTAAGCCTTTGGTTCAACCTCAGTTCAAACTCTGACTGCCATAATGGCCCTAATAAACCAAACTATGACTTCTGTACACCTTTGGTGATGTTTTCGCGTGTATAGTAACCGATTCCGATACGTTGGGCTGCATTCCGTGACATCGGAATTTTCACGTATTTTTGCATAGCCGGCATCGCCGATTTTAAGCCTTTGGTTCAACCTCAGTTCAACCTCTGACTGCCACAATGGCCCTAATAAACCATACTATGACTTCTGTACACCTTTGGTGATGTTTTCGCGTGTATAGTAACCGATTCCGATACGTTGGGCTGCATTCCGTGACATCGGAATTTTCACGTATTTTTGCATAGCCGGCATCGTCGATTTTAAGCCTTTGGTTCAACCTCAGTTCAACCTCTGACTGCCATAATGGCCCTAATAGACCAAACTATGACTTC
>CAJNIU020000108.1:0-22927 GCA_905231855.2 Eristalis tenax
TACCCGATTCCGATACGTTGGGCTCCATTCCGTGACATCGGAATTTTCACGTATTTTTGCATAGCCGGCATCGTCGATTTGACGCCTTTGGTCAGCTCAACCTCTGACTGCCATAATGGCCCTAATAGACCAAACTATGACTTCTGTACACCTTTGGTGATGTTTTCGTGTGTGTAGTAACCGATTCCGATACGTTGGGCTCCATTCCGTGACATCGGAATATTCACGTATTTTTGCATAGCCGGCATCGTCGATTTTAAGCCTTTGGTCAGTTCAAACTCTGACTGCCATAATGGCCCTAATAGACCAAGCTATGACTTCTTTACACCTTTGGTGATGTTTTCGTGTGTGTAGTAACCGATTCCGATACGTTGGGCTGCATTCCGTGACATCGGAATTTTCACGTATTTTGCATAGCCGGCATCGTCGATTTTAAGCCTTTGGTCAGTTCAACCTCTGACTGCCATAATGGCCCTAATAGACCAAACTATGACTTCTGTACACCTTTGGTGATGTTTTCGTGTGTGTAGTAACCGATTCCGCTACGTTGGGCTGCATTCCGTGACATCGGAATTTTCACGTATTTTTGCATAGCCGGCATCGTCGATTTTAAGCCTTTGGTCAGTTCAACCTCTGACTGCCATAATGGCCCTAATAGACCAAACTATGACTTCTGTACACCTTTGGTGACGTTTTCGTGTGTGTATTACCCGATTCCGATACGCTGGGCTGCATTCCGTGACATCGGAATTTTCACGTATTTTTGCATAGCCGGCATCGTCGATTTTAAGCCTTTGGTCAGTTCAACCTCTGACTGCCATAATGACCCTAATAGACCAAACTATGACTTCTGTACACCTTTGGTGATGTTTTCGTGTGTGTAGTAACCGATTCCGATACGTTGGGCTGCATTCCGTGACATCGGAATTTTCACGTATTTTTGCATAGCCGGCATCGTCGATTTTAAGCCTTTGGTCAGTTCAACCTCTGACTGCCATAATGGCCCTAATAGACCAAACTATGACTTCTGTACACCTTTGGTGATGTTTTCGTGTGTGTAGTAACCGATTCCGATACGTTGGGCTGCATTCCGTGACATCGGAATTTTCACGTATTTTTGCATAGCCGGCATCGTCGATTTTAAGCCTTTGGTCAGTTCAACCTCTGACTGCCATAATGGCCCTAATAGACCAAACTATGACTTCTGTACACCTTTGGTGATGTTTTCGTGTGTGTATTACCCGATTCCGATACGTTGGGCTGCATTCCGTGACATCGGAATTTTCACGTATTTTTGCATAGCCGGCATCGTCGATTTTAAGCCTTTGGTCAGTTCAACCTCTGACTGCCATAATGGCCCTAATAGACCAAACTATGACTTCTGTACACCTTTGGTGATGTTTTCGTGTGTGTATTACCCGATTCCGATACGTTGGGCTGCATTCCGTGACATCGGAATTTTCACGTATTTTTGCATAGCCGGCATCGTCGATTTTAAGCCTTTGGTCAGTTTCAACCTCTGACTGCCATAATGGCCCTAATAGACCAAACTATGACTTCTGTACACCTTTGGTGATGTTTTCGTGTGTGTAGTAACCGATTCCGATACGTTGGGCTGCATTCCGTGACATCGGAATTTTCACGTATTTTTGCATAGCCGGCATCGTCGATTTTAAGCCTTTGGTCAGTTCAAACTCTGACTGCCATAATGGCCCTAATAGACCAAACTATGACTTCTGTACACCTTTGGTGATGTTTTCGTGTGTGTATTACCCGATTCCGATACGTTGGGCTCCATTCCGTGACATCGGAATTTTCACGTATTTTTGCATAGCCGGCATCGTCGATTTTAAGCCTTTGGTCAGTTCAACCTCTGACTGCCATAATGGCCCTAATAGACCAAACTGTGACTTCTGTACACCATTGGTGATGTTTTCGTGTGTGTATTACCCGATTCCGATACGTTGGGCTCCATTCCGTGACATCGGAATTTTCACGTATTTTTGCATAGCCGGCATCGTCGATTTGACGCCTTTGGTCAGTTCAAACTCTGACTGCCATAATGGCCCTAATAGACACACTATGACTTCTGTACACCTTTGGTGATGTTTTCGTGCGTGTAGTAACCGATTCCGATACGTTGGGCTCCATTCCGTGACATCGGAATATTCACGTATTTTTGCATAGCCGGCATCGTCGATTTTAAGCCTTTGGTCAGTTCAAACTCTGACTGCCATAATGGCCCTAATAGACCAAGCTATGACTTCTTTACACCTTTGGTGATGTTTTCGTGTGTGTAGTAACCGATTCCGATACGTTGGGCTGCATTCCGTGACATCGGAAATTTCACGTATTTTTGCATAGCCGGCATCGTCGATTTGACGCCTTTGGTCAGTTCAACCTCTGACTGTCATAATGGCCCTAGTAGACCAAACTATGACTTCTGTACACCTTTGGTGATGTTTTCGTGTGTGTATTACCCGATTCCGATACGTTGGGCTCCATTCCGTGACATCGGAATTTTCACGTATTTTTGCATAGCCGGCATCGTCGATTTGACGCCTTTGGTCAGTTCAAACTCTGACTGCCATAAATTGCCCTAATAGACCAAACTATGACTTCTGTACACCTTTGGTGACGTTTTCGTGTGTGTAGTAACCGATTCCGATACGTTGGGCTGCATTCCGTGACATCGGAATTTTCACGTATTTGTGCATAGCCGGCATCGTCGATTTTAAGCCTTTGGTCAGTTCAAACTCTGACTGCCATAATGGCCCCAATAGACCAAACTATGACTTCTGTACACCTTTGGTGATGTTTTCGTGTGTGTATTACCCGATTCCGATACGTTGGGCTGCATTCCGTGACATCGGAATTTTCACGTATTTTTGCATAGCCGGCACCGTCGATTTTAAGCCTTTGGTCAGTTCAAACTCTGACTGCCATAATGGCCCTAATAGACCAAACTATGACTTCTGTACACCTTTGGTGATGTTTTCGTGTGTGTATTACCCGATTCCGATACGTTGGGCTGCATTCCGTGACATCGGAATTTTCACGTATTTTTGCATAGCCGGCATCGTCGATTTTAAGCCTTTGGTCAGTTCAACCTCTGACTGCCATAATGGCCCTAATAGACCGAACTATGACTTCTGTACACCTTTGGTGATGTTTTCGTGTGTGTATTACCCGATTCCGATACGTTGGGCTCCATTCCGTGACATCGGAATTTTCACGTATTTTTGCATAGCCGGCATCGTCGATTTGACGCCTTTGGTCAGCTCAACCTCTGACTGCCATAATGGCCCTAATAGACCAAACTATGACTTCTGTACACCTTTGGTGATGTTTTCGTGTGTGTAGTAACCGATTCCGATACGTTGGGCTGCATTCCGTGACATCGCGGAATTTTCACGTATTTTTGCATAGCCGGCATCGTCGATTTTAAGCCTTTGGTCAGTTCAACCTCTGACTGCCATAATGGCCCTAATAGACCAAACTATGACTTCTGTACACCTTTGGTGATGTTTTCGTGTGTGTATTACCCGATTCCGATACGTTGGGCTGCATTCCGTGACATCGGAATTTTCACGTATTTTTGCATAGCCGGCATCGATCGTCGATTTTAAGCCTTTGGTCAGTTCAACCTCTGACTGCCATAATGGCCCTAATAGACCAAACTATGACTTCTGTACACCTTTGGTGATGTTTTCGTGTGTGTATTACCCGATTCGATACGTTGGGCTGCATTCCGTGACATCGGAATTTTCACGTATTTTTGCATAGCCGGCATCGTCGATTTTAAGCCTTTGGTCAGTTCAACCTCTGACTGCCATAATGGCCCTAATAGACCAAACTATGACTTCTGTACACCTTTGGTGATGTTTTCGTGTGTGTAGTAACCGATTCCGATACGTTGGGCTGCATTCCGTGACATCGGAATTTTCACGTATTTTTGCATAGCCGGCATCGTCGATTTTAAGCCTTTGGTCAGTTCAAACTCTGACTGCCATAATGGCCCTAATAGACCAAACTATGACTTCTGTACACCTTTGGTGATGTTTTCGTGTGTGTATTACCCGATTCCGATACGTTGGCTCCATTCCGTGACATCGGAATTTTCACGTATTTTTGCATAGCCGGCATCGTCGATTTTAAGCCTTTGGTCAGTTCAACCTCTGACTGCCATAATGGCCCTAATAGACCAAACTGTGACTTCTGTACACCATTGGTGATGTTTTCGTGTGTGTATTACCCGATTCCGATACGTTGGGCTCCATTCCGTGACATCGGAATTTTCACGTATTTTTGCATAGCCGGCATCGTCGATTTGACGCCTTTGGTCAGTTCAAACTCTGACTGCCATAATGGCCCTAATAGACACACTATGACTTCTGTACACCTTTGGTGATGTTTTCGTGTGTGTAGTAACCGATTCCGATACGTTGGGCTGCATTCCGTGACATCGGAAATTTCACGTATTTTTGCATAGCCGGCATCGTCGATTTGACGCCTTTGGTCAGTTCAACCTCTGACTGTCATAATGGCCCTAGTAGACCAAACTATGACTTCTGTACACCTTTGGTGATGTTTTCGTGTGTGTATTACCCGATTCCGATACGTTGGGCTCCATTCCGTGACATCGGAATTTTCACGTATTTTTGCATAGCCGGCATCGTCGATTTGACGCCTTTGGTCAGTTCAAACTCTGACTGCCATAATGGCCCTAATAGACCAAACTATGACTTCTGTACACCTTTGGTGACGTTTTCGTGTGTGTAGTAACCGATTCCGATACGTTGGGCTGCATTCCGTGACATCGGAATTTTCCACGTATTTTTGCATAGCCGGCATCGTCGATTTTAAGCCTTTGGTCAGTTCAAACTCTGACTGCCATAATGGCCCCAATAGACCAAACTATGACTTCTGTACACCTTTGGTGATGTTTTCGTGTGTGTATTACCCGATTCCGATACGTTGGGCTGCATTCCGTGACATCGGAATTTTCACGTATTTTTGCATAGCCGCACCGTCGATTTTAAGCCTTTGGTCAGTTCAAACTCTGACTGCCATAATGGCCCTAATAGACCAAACTATGACTTCTGTACACCTTTGGTGATGTTTTCGTGTGTGTATTACCCGATTCCGATACGTTGGGCTGCATTCCGTGACATCGGAATTTTCACGTATTTTGCATAGCCGGCATCGTCGATTTTAAGCCTTTGGTCAGTTCAACCTCTGACTGCCATAATGGCCCTAATAGACCGAACTATGACTTCTGTACACCTTTGGTGATGTTTTCGTGTGTGTATTACCCGATTCCGATACGTTGGGCTCCATTCCGTGACATCGGAATTTTCACGTATTTTGCATAGCCGGCATCGTCGATTTGACGCCTTTGGTCAGCTCAACCTCTGACTGCCATAATGGCCCTAATAGACCAAACTATGACTTCTGTACACCTTTGGTGATGTTTTCGTGTGTGTAGTAACCGATTCCGATACGTTGGGCTGCATTCCGTGACATCGGAATTTTCACGTATTTTTGCATAGCCGGCATCGTCGATTTTAAGCCTTTGGTCAGTTCAACCTCTGACTGCCATAATGGCCCTAATAGACCAAACTATGACTTCTGTACACCTTTGGTGATGTTTTCGTGTGTGTAGTAACCGATTCCGATACGTTGGGCTGCATTCCGTGACATCGGAATTTTCACGTATTTTTGCATAGCCGGCATCGTCGATTTTAAGCCTTTGGTCAGTTCAACCTCTGACTGCCATAATGGCCCTAATAGACCAAACTATGACTTCTGTACACCATTGGTGATGTTTTCGTGTGTGTAGTAACCGATTCCAATACGTTGGGCTCCATTCCGTGACATCGGAATTTTCACGTATTTTTGCATAGCCGGCATCGTCGATTTGACGCCTTTGGTCAGCTCAACCTCTGACTGCCATAATGGCCCTAATAGACAAACTATGACTTCTGTACACCTTTGGTGATGATTTCGTGTGTGTAGTAACCGATTCCGATACGTTGGGCTGCATTCCGTGACATCGGAAATTTCACGTATTTTTGCATAGCCGGCATCGTCGATTTGACGCCTTTGGTCAGTTCAACCTCTGACTGTCATAATGGCCCTAATAGACGAAACTATGACTTCTGTACACCTTTGGTGATGTTTTCGTGTGTGTATTTACCCGATTCCGATACGTTGGGCTGCATTCCGTGACATCGGAATATTCACGTATTTTTGCATAGCCGGCATCGTCGATTTTAAGCCTTTGGTCAGTTCAACCTCTGACTGCCATAATGGCCCTAATAGACCGAACTATGACTTCTGTACACCTTTGGTGATGTTTCGTGTGTGTATTACCCGATTCCGATACGTTGGGCTCCATTTCGTGACATCGGAATTTTCACGTATTTTTGCATAGCCGGCATCGTCGATTTGACGCCTTTGGTCAGCTCAACCTCTGACTGCCATAATGGCCCTAATAGACCAAACTATGACTTCTGTACACCTTTGGTGATGTTTTCGTGTGTGTAGTAACCGATTCCGATACGTTGGGCTCCATTCCGTGACATCGGAATATTCACGTATTTTTGCATAGCCGGCATCGTCGATTTTAAGCCTTTGGTCAGTTCAAACTCTGACTGCCATAATGGCCCTAATAGACCAAGCTATGACTTCTTTACACCTTTGGTGATGTTTTCGTGTGTGTAGTAACCGATTCCGATACGTTGGGCTGCATTCCGTGACATCGGAATTTTCACGTATTTTGCATAGCCGGCATCGTCGATTTTAAGCCTTTGGTCAGTTCAACCTCTGACTGCCATAATGGCCCTAATAGACCAAACTATGACTTCTGTACACCTTTGGTGATGTTTTCGTGTGTGTAGTAACCGATTCCGATACGTTGGGCTGCATTCCGTGACATCGGAATTTTCACGTATTTTTGCATAGCCGCATCGTCGATTTTAAGCCTTTGGTCAGTTCAACCTCTGACTGCCATAATGGCCCTAATAGACCAAACTATGACTTCTGTACACCTTTGGTGATGTTTTCGTGTGTGTAGTAACCGATTCCGATACGTTGGGCTGCATTCCGTGACATCGGAATTTTCACGTATTTTTGCATAGCCGGCATCGTCGATTTTAAGCCTTTGGTCAGTTCAACCTCTGACTGCCATAATGGCCCTAATAGACCAAACTATGACTTCTGTACACCATTGGTGATGTTTTCGTGTGTGTAGTAACCGATTCCAATACGTTGGGCTCCATTCCGTGACATCGGAATTTTCACGTATTTTTGCATAGCCGGCATCGTCGATTTGACGCCTTTGGTCAGCTCAACCTCTGACTGCCATAATGGCCCTAATAGACAAACTATGACTTCTGTACACCTTTGGTTGATGATTTCGTGTGTGTAGTAACCGATTCCGATACGTTGGGCTGCATTCCGTGACATCGGAAATTTCACGTATTTTTGCATAGCCGGCATCGTCGATTTGACGCCTTTGGTCAGTTCAACCTCTGACTGTCATAATGGCCCTAATAGACGAAACTATGACTTCTGTACACCTTTGGTGATGTTTTCGTGTGTGTATTACCCGATTCCGATACGTTGGGCTGCATTCCGTGACATCGGAATATTCACGTATTTTTGCATAGCCGGCATCGTCGATTTTAAGCCTTTGGTCAGTTCAACCTCTGACTGCCATAATGGCCCTAATAGACCGAACTATGACTTCTGTACACCTTTGGTGATGTTTTCGTGTGTGTATTACCCGATTCCGATACGTTGGGCTCCATTTCGTGACATCGGAATTTTCACGTATTTTTGCATAGCCGGCATCGTCGATTTGACGCCTTTGGTCAGCTCAACCTCTGACTGCCATAATGGCCCTAATAGACCAAACTATGACTTCTGTACACCTTTGGTGATGTTTTCGTGTGTGTAGTAACCGATTCCGATACGTTGGGCTCCATTCCGTGACATCGGAATATTCACGTATTTTTGCATAGCCGGCATCGTCGATTTTAAGCCTTTGGTCAGTTCAAACTCTGACTGCCATAATGGCCCTAATAGACCAAGCTATGACTTCTTTACACCTTTGGTGATGTTTTCGTGTGTGTAGTAACCGATTCCGATACGTTGGGCTGCATTCCGTGACATCGGAATTTTCACGTATTTTTGCATAGCCGGCATCGTCGATTTTAAGCCTTTGGTCAGTTCAACCTCTGACTGCCATAATGCCCTAATAGACCAAACTATGACTTCTGTACACCTTTGGTGATGTTTTCGTGTGTGTAGTAACCGATTCCGCTACGTTGGGCTGCATTCCGTGACATCGGAATTTTCACGTATTTTTGCATAGCCGGCATCGTCGATTTTAAGCCTTTGGTCAGTTCAACCTCTGACTGCCATAATGGCCCTAATAGACCAAACTATGACTTCTGTACACCTTTGGTGATGTTTTCGTGTGTAGTAGTACCGATTCCGATACGTTGGGCTGCATTCCGTGACATCGGAATTTTCACGTATTTTTGCATAGCCGGCATTTTAAGCCTTTGGTCAGTTCAACCTCTGACTGCCATAATGGCCCTAATAGACCAAGCTATGACTTCTGTACACCTTTGGTGATGTTTTCGTGTGTGTAGTAACCGATTCCGATACGTTGGGCTGCATTCCGTGACATCGGAATTTTCACGTATTTTTGCATAGCCGGCATCGTCGATTTTAAGCCTTTGGTCAGTTCAAACTCTGACTGCCATAATGGCCCTAATAGACAAACTATGACTTCTGTACACCTTTGGTGATGTTTTCGTGTGTGTAGTAACCGATTCCGATACGTTGGGCTGCATTCCGTGACATCGGAATTTTCACGTATTTTTGCATAGCCGGCATCGTCGATTTGACGCCTTTGGTCAGTTCAAACTCTGACTGCCATAATGGCCCTAATAGACCAAACTATGACTTCTGTACACCTTTGGTGATGTTTTCGTGTGTGTAGTAACCGATTCCGATACGTTGGGCTGCATTCCGTGACATCGGAATTTTCACGTATTTTTGCATAGCCGGCATCGTCGATTTTAAGCCTTTGGTCAGTTCAACCTCTGACTGCCATAATGGCCCTAATAGACCAAACTATGACTTCTGTACACCTTTGGTGATGTTTTCGTGTGTGTATTACCCGATTCCGATACGTTGGGCTGCATTCCGTGACATCGGAATTTTCACGTATTTTTGCATAGCCGGCATCGTCGATTTTAAGCCTTTGGTCAGTTCAACCTCTGACTGCCATAATGGCCCTAATAGACCAAACTATGACTTCTGTACACCTTTGGTGACGTTTTCGTGTGTGTATTACCCGATTCCGATACGCTGGGCTGCATTCCGTGACATCGGAATTTTCACGTATTTTTGCATAGCCGGCATCGTCGATTTTAAGCCTTTGGTCAGTTCAACCTCTGACTGCCATAATGGCCCTAATAGACCAAACTATGACTTCTGTACACCTTTGGTGATGTTTTCGTGTGTGTAGTAACCGATTCCGATACGTTGGGCTGCATTCCGTGACATCGGAATTTTCACGTATTTTTGCATAGCCGGCATCGTCGATTTTAAGCCTTTGGTCAGTTCAACCTCTGACTGCCATAATGGCCCTAATAGACCAAACTATGACTTCTGTACACCTTTGGTGATGTTTTCGTGTGTGTAGTAACCGATTCCGATACGTTGGGCTGCATTCCGTGACATCGGAATTTTCACGTATTTTTGCATAGCCGGCATCGTCGATTTTAAGCCTTTGGTCAGTTCAACCTCTGACTGCCATAATGGCCCTAATAGACCAAACTATGACTTCTGTACACCTTTGGTGATGTTTTCGTGTGTGTATTACCCGATTCCGATACGTTGGGCTGCATTCCGTGACATCGGAATTTTCACGTATTTTTGCATAGCCGGCATCGTCGATTTTAAGCCTTTGGTCAGTTCAACCTCTGACTGCCATAATGGCCCTAATAGACCAAACTATGACTTCTGTACACCTTTGGTGACGTTTTCGTGTGTGTATTACCCGATTCCGATACGCTGGGCTGCATTCCGTGACATCGGAATTTTCACGTATTTTTGCATAGCCGGCATCGTCGATTTTAAGCCTTTGGTCAGTTCAACCTCTGACTGCCATAATGGCCCTAATAGACCAAACTATGACTTCTGTACACCTTTGGTGATGTTTTCGTGTGTGTAGTAACCGATTCCGATACGTTGGGCTGCATTCCGTGACATCGGAAATTTCACGTATTTTTGCATAGCCGGCATCGTCGATTTCAAGCCTTTGGTCAGTTCAAACTCTGACTGCCATAATGGCCCTAATAGACAAACTATGACTTCTGTACACCTTTGGTGATGTTTTCGTGTGTGTAGTAACCGATTCCGATACTTTGGGCTGCATTCCGTGACATCGGAATTTTCACGTATTTTTGCATAGCCGGCATCGTCGATTTTAAGCCTTTGGTCAGTTCAACCTCTGACTGCCATAATGGCCCTAATAGACCAAACTATGACTTCTGTACACCTTTGGTGATGTTTTCGTGTGTGTAGTAACCGATTCCGATACGTTGGGCTGCATTCCGTGACATCGGAAATTTCACGTATTTTTGCATAGCCGGCATCGTCGATTTTAAACCTTTGGTCAGTTCAAACTCTGACTGCCATAATGGCCCTAATAGACCAAACTATGACTTCTGTACACCTTTGGTGATGTTTTCGTGTGTGTATTACCCGATTCCGATACGTTGGGCTCCATTCCGTGACATCGGAATTTTCACGTATTTTTGCATAGCCGGCATCGTCGATTTTAAGCCTTTGGTCAGTTCAACCTCTGACTGCCATAATGGCCCTAATAGACCAAACTGTGACTTCTGTACACCATTGGTGATGTTTTCGTGTGTGTATTACCCGATTCCGATACGTTGGGCTCCATTCCGTGACATCGGAATTTTCACGTATTTTTGCATAGCCGGCATCGTCGATTTGACGCCTTTGGTCAGTTCAAACTCTGACTGCCATAATGGCCCTAATAGACAAACTATGACTTCTGTACACCTTTGGTGATGTTTTCGTGTGTGTAGTAACCGATTCCGATACGTTGGGCTGCATTCCGTGACATCGGAATTTTCACGTATTTTTGCATAGCCGGCATCGTCGATTTTAAGCCTTTGGTCAGTTCAACCTCTGACTCCCATAATGGCCCTAATAGACCAAACTATGACTTCTGTACACCTTTGGTGATGTTTTCGTGTGTGTAGTAACCGATTCCGATACGTTGGGCTGCATTCCGTGACATCGGAACTTTCACGTATTTTTGCATAGCCGGCATCGTCGATTTGACGCCTTTGGTCAGTTCAACCTCTGACTGTCATAATGGCCCTAGTAGACCAAACTATGACTTCTGTACACCTTTGGTGATGTTTTCGTGTGTGTATTACCCGATTCCGATACGTTGGGCTCCATTCCGTGACATCGGAATTTTCACGTATTTTTGCATAGCCGGCATCGTCGATTTGACGCCTTTGGTCAGTTCAAACTCTGACTGCCATAATGGCCCTCATAGACCAAACTATGACTTCTGTACACCTTTGGTGACGTTTTCGTGTGTGTAGTAACCGATTCCGATACGTTGGGCTGCATTCCGTGACATCGGAATTTTCACGTATTTTTGCATAGCCGGCATCGTCGATTTTAAGCCTTTGGTCAGTTCAAACTCTGACTGCCATAATGGCCCCAATAGACCAAACTATGACTTCTGTACACCTTTGGTGATGTTTTCGTGTGTGTATTACCCGATTCCGATACGTTGGGCTGCATTCCGTGACATCGGAATTTTCACGTATTTTTGCATAGCCGGCATCGTCGATTTTAAGCCTTTGGTCAGTTCAAACTCTGACTGCCATAATGGCCCTAATAGACCAAACTATGACTTCTGTACACCTTTGGTGATGTTTTCGTGTGTGTATTACCCGATTCCGATACGTTGGGCTGCATTCCGTGACATCGGAATTTTCACGTATTTTTGCATAGCCGGCATCGTCGATTTTAAGCCTTTGGTCAGTTCAACCTCTGACTGCCATAATGGCCCTAATAGACCAAACTATGACTTCTGTACACCTTTGGTGACGTTTTCGTGTGTGTATTACCCGATTCCGATACGCTGGGCTGCATTCCGTGACATCGGAATTTTCACGTATTTTTGCATAGCCGGCATCGTCGATTTTAAGCCTTTGGTCAGTTCAACCTCTGACTGCCATAATGGCCCTAATAGACCAAACTATGACTTCTGTACACCTTTGGTGATGTTTTCGTGTGTGTATTACCCGATTCCGATACGTTGGCCTGCATTCCGTGACATCGGAAATTTCACGTATTTTTGCATAGCCGGCATCGTCGATTTTAAGCCTTTGGTCAGTTCAAACTCTGACTGCCATAATGGCCCTAATAGACAAACTATGACTTCTGTACACCTTTGGTGATGTTTTCGTGTGTGTAGTAACCGATTCCGATACTTTGGGCTGCATTCCGTGACATCGGAATATTCACGTATTTTTGCATAGCCGTCATAGTCGATTTTAAGCCTTTGGTCAGCTCAACCTCTGACTGCCATAATGGCCCTAATAGACCAAACTATGACTTCTGTACACCTTTGGTGATGTTTTCGTGTGTGTAGTAACCGATTCCGATACGTTGGGCTGCATTCCGTGACATCGGAATTTTCACGTATTTTTGCCTAGCCGGCATCGTCGATTTTAAGCCTTTGGTCAGTTCAAACTCTGACTGCCATAATGGCCCTAATAGACCAAACTATGACTTCTGTACACCTTTGGTGATGTTTTCGTGTGTGTATTACCCGATTCCGATACGTTGGGCTCCATTCCGTGACATCGGAATTTTCACGTATTTTTGCATAGCCGGCATCGTCGATTTTAAGCCTTTGGTCAGTTCAACCTCTGACTGCCATAATGGCCCTAATAGACCAAACTGTGACTTCTGTACACCATTGGTGATGTTTTCGTGTGTGTATTACCCGATTCCGATACGTTGGGCTCCATTCCGTGACATCGGAATTTTCACGTATTTTTGCATAGCCGGCATCGTCGATTTGACGCCTTTGGTCAGTTCAAACTCTGACTGCCATAATGGCCCTAATAGACAAACTATGACTTCTGTACACCTTTGGTGATGT
This sequence comes from Eristalis tenax, assembly GCA_905231855.2. Classification (NCBI taxonomy): domain Eukaryota; kingdom Metazoa; phylum Arthropoda; class Insecta; order Diptera; family Syrphidae; genus Eristalis; species Eristalis tenax. The sequence goes on from CAJNIU020000108.1 coordinate 13,247, forward strand.
TTTCGTGTGTGTAGTAACCGATTCCGATACGTTGGGCTGCATTCCGTGACATCGGAATTTTCACGTATTTTTGCATAGCTGGCATCGTCGATTTTAAGCCTTTGGTCAGTTCAACCTCTGACTCCCATAATGGCCCTAATAGACCAAACTATGACTTCTGTACACCTTTGGTGATGTTTTCGTGTGTGTAGTAACCGATTCCGATACGTTGGGCTGCATTCCGTGACATCGGAACTTTCACGTATTTTTGCATAGCCGGCATCGTCGATTTGACGCCTTTGGTCAGTTCAACCTCTGACTGTCATAATGGCCCTAGTAGACCAAACTATGACTTCTGTACACCTTTGGTGATGTTTTCGTGTGTGTATTACCCGATTCCGATACGTTGGGCTCCATTCCGTGACATCGGAATTTTCACGTATTTTTGCATAGCCGGCATCGTCGATTTGACGCCTTTGGTCAGTTCAAACTCTGACTGCCATAATGGCCCTCATAGACCAAACTATGACTTCTGTACACCTTTGGTGACGTTTTCGTGTGTGTAGTAACCGATTCCGATACGTTGGGCTGCATTCCGTGACATCGGAATTTTCACGTATTTTTGCATAGCCGGCATCGTCGATTTTAAGCCTTTGGTCAGTTCAAACTCTGACTGCCATAATGGCCCCAATAGACCAAACTATGACTTCTGTACACCTTTGGTGATGTTTTCGTGTGTGTATTACCCGATTCCGATACGTTGGGCTGCATTCCGTGACATCGGAATTTTCACGTATTTTTGCATAGCCGGCATCGTCGATTTTAAGCCTTTGGTCAGTTCAAACTCTGACTGCCATAATGGCCCTAATAGACCAAACTATGACTTCTGTACACCTTTGGTGATGTTTTCGTGTGTGTATTACCCGATTCCGATACGTTGGGCTGCATTCCGTGACATCGGAATTTTCACGTATTTTTGCATAGCCGGCATCGTCGATTTTAAGCCTTTGGTCAGTTCAACCTCTGACTGCCATAATGGCCCTAATAGACCGAACTATGACTTCTGTACACCTTTGGTGATGTTTTCGTGTGTGTATTACCCGATTCCGATACGTTGGGCTCCATTCCGTGACATCGGAATTTTCACGTATTTTTGCATAGCCGGCATCGTCGATTTGACGCCTTTGGTCAGCTCAACCTCTGACTGCCATAATGGCCCTAATAGACCAAACTATGACTTCTGTACACCTTTGGTGATGTTTTCGTGTGTGTAGTAACCGATTCCGATACGTTGGGCTGCATTCCGTGACATCGGAATTTTCACGTATTTTTGCATAGCCGGCATCGTCGATTTTAAGCCTTTGGTCAGTTCAACCTCTGACTGCCATAATGGCCCTAATAGACCAAACTATGACTTCTGTACACCTTTGGTGATGTTTTCGTGTGTGTAGTAACCGATTCCGATACGTTGGGCTGCATTCCGTGACATCGGAATTTTCACGTATTTTTGCATAGCCGGCATCGTCGATTTTAAGCCTTTGGTCAGTTCAACCTCTGACTGCCATAATGGCCCTAATAGACCAAACTATGACTTCTGTACACCTTTGGTGATGTTTTCGTGTGTGTAGTAACCGATTCCGATACGTTGGGCTGCATTCCGTGACATCGGAATTTTCACGTATTTTTGCATAGCCGGCATCGTCGATTTTAAGCCTTTGGTCAGTTCAACCTCTGACTGCCATAATGGCCCTAATAGACCAAACTATGACTTCTGTACACCATTGGTGATGTTTTCGTGTGTGTAGTAACCGATTCCGATACGTTGGGCTCCATTCCGTGACATCGGAATTTTCACGTATTTTTGCATAGCCGGCATCGTCGATTTGACGCCTTTGGTCAGCTCAACCTCTGACTGCCATAATGGCCCTAATAGACAAACTATGACTTCTGTACACCTTTGGTGATGATTTCGTGTGTGTAGTAACCGATTCCGATACGTTGGGCTGCATTCCGTGACATCGGAATATTCACGTATTTTTGCATAGCCGGCATCGTCGATTTTAAGCCTTTGGTCAGTTCAACCTCTGACTGCCATAATGGCCCTAATAGACCAAACTATGACTTCTGTACACCATTGGTGATGTTTTCGTGTGTGTAGTAACCGATTCCGATACGTTGGGCTCCATTCCGTGACATCGGAATTTTCACGTATTTTTGCATAGCCGGCATCGTCGATTTGACGCCTTTGGTCAGCTCAACCTCTGACTGCCATAATGGCCCTAATAGACAAACTATGACTTCTGTACACCTTTGGTGATGATTTCGTGTGTGTAGTAACCGATTCCGATACGTTGGGCTGCATTCCGTGACATCGGAATATTCACGTATTTTTGCATAGCCGGCATCGTCGATTTTAAGCCTTTGGTCAGTTCAAACTCTGACTGCCATAATGGCCCTAATAGACGAAACTATGACTTCTGTACACCTTTGGTGATGTTTTCGTGTGTGTATTACCCGATTCCGATACGTTGGGCTGCATTCCGTGACATCGGAATATTCACGTATTTTTGCATAGCCGGCATCGTCGATTTTAAGCCTTTGGTCAGTTCAACCTCTGACTGCCATAATGGCCCTAATAGACCAAGCTATGACTTCTTTACACCTTTGGTGATGTTTTCGTGTGTGTAGTAACCGATTCCGATACGTTGGGCTGCATTCCGTGACATCGGAATTTTCACGTATTTTTGCATAGCCGGCATCGTCGATTTTAAGCCTTTGGTCAGTTCAACCTCTGACTGCCATAATGGCCCCAATAGACCAAACTATGACTTCTGTACACCTTTGGTGATGTTTTCGTGTGTGTAGTAACCGATTCCGATACGTTGGGCTGCATTCCGTGACATCGGAATTTTCACGTATTTTTGCATAGCCGGCATCGTCGATTTTAAGCCTTTGGTCAGTTCAACCTCTGACTGCCATAATGGCCCTAATAGACCAAACTATGACTTCTGTACACCTTTGGTGATGTTTTCGTGTGTGTAGTAACCGATTCCGATACGTTGGGCTGCATTCCGTGACATCGGAATTTTCACGTATTTTTGCATAGCCGGCATCGTTGATTTTAAGCCTTTGGTCAGTTCAACCTCTGACTGCCATAATGGCCCTAATAGACCAAACTATGACTTCTGTACACCTTTGGTGATGTTTTCGTGTGTGTATTACCCGATTCCGATACGTTGGGCTGCATTCCGTGACATCGGAATTTTCACGTATTTTTGCATAGCCGGCATCGTCGATTTTAAGCCTTTGGTCAGTTCAACCTCTGACTGCCATAATGGCCCTAATAGACCAAACTATGACTTCTGTACACCTTTGGTGATGTTTTCGTGTGTGTATTACCCGATTCCGATACGCTGGGCTGCATTCCGTGACATCGGAATTTTCACGTATTTTTGCATAGCCGGCATCGTCGATTTTAAGCCTTTGGTCAGTTCAACCTCTGACTGCCATAATGGCCCTAATAGACCAAACTATGACTTCTGTACACCTTTGGTGATGTTTTCGTGTGTGTAGTAACCGATTCCGATACGTTGGGCTGCATTCCGTGACATCGGAATTTTCACGTATTTTTGCATAGCCGGCATCGTCGATTTTAAGCCTTTGGTCAGTTCAACCTCTGACTGCCATAATGGCCCTAATAGACCAAACTATGACTTCTGTACACCTTTGGTGATGTTTTCGTGTGTGTAGTAACCGATTCCGATACGTTGGGCTCCATTCCGTGACATCGGAATTTTCACGTATTTTTGCATAGCCGGCATCGTCGATTTGACGCCTTTGGTCAGCTCAACCTCTGACTGCCATAATGGCCCTAATAGACCAAACTATGACTTCTGTACACCTTTGGTGATGTTTTCGTGTGTGTAGTAACCGATTCCGATACGTTGGGCTCCATTCCGTGACATCGGAATATTCACGTATTTTTGCATACTGCCATAATGGCCCTAATAGACCAAGCTATGACTTCTTTACACCTTTGGTGATGTTTTCGTGTGTGTAGTAACCGATTCCGATACGTTGGGCTGCATTCCGTGACATCGGAATTTTCACGTATTTTTGCATAGCCGGCATCGTCGATTTTAAGCCTTTGGTCAGTTCAACCTCTGACTGCCATAATGGCCCTAATAGACCAAACTATGACTTCTGTACACCTTTGGTGATGTTTTCGTGTGTGTAGTAACCGATTCCGCTACGTTGGGCTGCATTCCGTGACATCGGAATTTTCACGTATTTTTGCATAGCCGGCATCGTCGATTTTAAGCCTTTGGTCAGTTCAACCTCTGACTGCCATAATGGCCCTAATAGACCAAACTATGACTTCTGTACACCTTTGGTGATGTTTTCGTGTGTGTAGTAACCGATTCCGATACGTTGGGCTGCATTCCGTGACATCGGAATTTTCACGTATTTTTGCATAGCCGGCATCGTCGATTTTAAGCATTTGGTCAGTTCAACCTCTGACTGCCATAATGGCCCTAATAGACCAAACTATGACTTCTGTACACCTTTGGTGATGTTTTCGTGTGTGTAGTAACCGATTCCGATACGTTGGGCTGCATTCCGTGACATCGGAATTTTCACGTATTTTTGCATAGCCGGCATCGTCGATTTTAAGCCTTTGGTCAGTTCAACCTCTGACTGCCATAATGGCCCTAATAGACCAAACTATGACTTCTGTACACCTTTGGTGATGTTTTCGTGTGTGTATTACCCGATTCCGATACGTTGGGCTGCATTCCGTGACATCGGAATTTTCACGTATTTTTGCATAGCCGGCATCGTCGATTTTAAGCCTTTGGTCAGTTCAACCTCTGACTGCCATAATGGCCCCAATAGACCAAACTATGACTTCTGTACACCTTTGGTGATGTTTTCGTGTGTGTATTACCCGATTCCGATACGCTGGGCTGCATTCCGTGACATCGGAATTTTCACGTATTTTTGCATAGCCGGCATCGTCGATTTTAAGCCTTTGGTCAGTTCAACCTCTGACTGCCATAATGGCCCTAATAGACCAAACTATGACTTCTGTACACCTTTGGTGATGTTTTCGTGTGTGTAGTAACCGATTCCGATACGTTGGGCTGCATTCCGTGACATCGGAATTTTCACGTATTTTTGCATAGCCGGCATCGTCGATTTTAAGCCTTTGGTCAGTTCAACCTCTGACTGCCATAATGGCCCTAATAGACCAAACTATGACTTCTGTACACCATTGGTGATGTTTTCGTGTGTGTAGTAACCGATTCCGATACGTTGGGCTGCATTCCGTGACATCGGAATTTTCACGTATTTTTGCATAGCCGGCATCGTCGATTTTAAGCCTTTGGTCAGTTCAAACTCTGACTGCCATAATGGCCCTAATAGACCAAACTATGACTTCTGTACACCTTTGGTGATGTTTTCGTGTGTGTATTACCCGATTCCGATACGTTGGGCTCCATTCCGTGACATCGGAATTTTCACGTATTTTTGCATAGCCGGCATCGTCGATTTGACGCCTTTGGTCAGTTCAACCTCTGACTCCCATAATGGCCCTAATAGACCAAACTATGACTTCTGTACACCTTTGGTGATGTTTTCGTGTGTGTAGTAACCGATTCCGATACGTTGGGCTGCATTCCGTGACATCGGAACTTTCACGTATTTTTGCATAGCCGGCATCGTCGATTTGACGCCTTTGGTCAGTTCAACCTCTGACTGTCATAATGGCCCTAGTAGACCAAACTATGACTTCTGTACACCTTTGGTGATGTTTTCGTGTGTGTAGTAACCGATTCCGATACGTTGGGCTGCATTCCGTGACATCGGAATTTTCACGTATTTTTGCATAGCCGGCATCGTCGATTTTAAGCCTTTGGTCAGTTCAACCTCTGACTGCCATAATGGCCCTAATAGACCAAACTATGACTTCTGTACACCTTTGGTGATGTTTTCGTGTGTGTAGTAACCGATTCCGATACGTTGGGCTCCATTCCGTGACATCGGAATTTTCACGTATTTTTGCATAGCCGGCATCGTCGATTTGACGCCTTTGGTCAGCTCAACCTCTGACTGCCATAATGGCCCTAATAGACCAAACTATGACTTCTGTACACCTTTGGTGATGTTTTCGTGTGTGTAGTAACCGATTCCGATACGTTGGGCTCCATTCCGTGACATCGGAATATTCACGTATTTTTGCATACTGCCATAATGGCCCTAATAGACCAAGCTATGACTTCTTTACACCTTTGGTGATGTTTTCGTGTGTGTAGTAACCGATTCCGATACGTTGGGCTGCATTCCGTGACATCGGAATTTTCACGTATTTTTGCATAGCCGGCATCGTCGATTTTAAGCCTTTGGTCAGTTCAACCTCTGACTGCCATAATGGCCCTAATAGACCAAACTATGACTTCTGTACACCTTTGGTGATGTTTTCGTGTGTGTAGTAACCGATTCCGCTACGTTGGGCTGCATTCCGTGACATCGGAATTTTCACGTATTTTTGCATAGCCGGCATCGTCGATTTTAAGCCTTTGGTCAGTTCAACCTCTGACTGCCATAATGGCCCTAATAGACCAAACTATGACTTCTGTACACCTTTGGTGATGTTTTCGTGTGTGTAGTAACCGATTCCGATACGTTGGGCTGCATTCCGTGACATCGGAATTTTCACGTATTTTTGCATAGCCGGCATCGTCGATTTTAAGCATTTGGTCAGTTCAACCTCTGACTGCCATAATGGCCCTAATAGACCAAACTATGACTTCTGTACACCTTTGGTGATGTTTTCGTGTGTGTAGTAACCGATTCCGATACGTTGGGCTGCATTCCGTGACATCGGAATTTTCACGTATTTTTGCATAGCCGGCATCGTCGATTTTAAGCCTTTGGTCAGTTCAACCTCTGACTGCCATAATGGCCCTAATAGACCAAACTATGACTTCTGTACACCTTTGGTGATGTTTTCGTGTGTGTATTACCCGATTCCGATACGTTGGGCTGCATTCCGTGACATCGGAATTTTCACGTATTTTTGCATAGCCGGCATCGTCGATTTTAAGCCTTTGGTCAGTTCAACCTCTGACTGCCATAATGGCCCCAATAGACCAAACTATGACTTCTGTACACCTTTGGTGATGTTTTCGTGTGTGTATTACCCGATTCCGATACGCTGGGCTGCATTCCGTGACATCGGAATTTTCACGTATTTTTGCATAGCCGGCATCGTCGATTTTAAGCCTTTGGTCAGTTCAAACTCTGACTGCCATAATGGCCCTAATAGACCAAACTATGACTTCTGTACACCTTTGGTGATGTTTTCGTGTGTGTAGTAACCGATTCCGATACGTTGGGCTGCATTCCGTGACATCGGAATTTTCACGTATTTTTGCATAGCCGGCATCGTCGATTTTAAGCCTTTGGTCAGTTCAACCTCTGACTGCCATAATGGCCCTAATAGACCAAACTATGACTTCTGTACACCATTGGTGATGTTTTCGTGTGTGTAGTAACCGATTCCGATACGTTGGGCTGCATTCCGTGACATCGGAATTTTCACGTATTTTTGCATAGCCGGCATCGTCGATTTTAAGCCTTTGGTCAGTTCAAACTCTGACTGCCATAATGGCCCTAATAGACCAAACTATGACTTCTGTACACCTTTGGTGATGTTTTCGTGTGTGTATTACCCGATTCCGATACGTTGGGCTCCATTCCGTGACATCGGAATTTTCACGTATTTTTGCATAGCCGGCATCGTCGATTTGACGCCTTTGGTCAGTTCAACCTCTGACTCCCATAATGGCCCTAATAGACCAAACTATGACTTCTGTACACCTTTGGTGATGTTTTCGTGTGTGTAGTAACCGATTCCGATACGTTGGGCTGCATTCCGTGACATCGGAACTTTCACGTATTTTTGCATAGCCGGCATCGTCGATTTGACGCCTTTGGTCAGTTCAACCTCTGACTGTCATAATGGCCCTAGTAGACCAAACTATGACTTCTGTACACCTTTGGTGATGTTTTCGTGTGTGTATTACCCGATTCCGATACGTTGGGCTCCATTCCGTGACATCGGAATTTTCACGTATTTTTGCATAGCCGGCATCGTCGATTTGACGCCTTTGGTCAGTTCAAACTCTGACTGCCATAATGGCCCTAATAGACCAAACTATGACTTCTGTACACCTTTGGTGACGTTTTCGTGTGTGTAGTAACCGATTCCGATACGTTGGGCTGCATTCCGTGACATCGGAATTTTCACGTATTTTTGCATAGCCGGCATCGTCGATTTTAAGCCTTTGGTCAGTTCAAACTCTGACTGCCATAATGGCCCCAATAGACCAAACTATGACTTCTGTACACCTTTGGTGATGTTTTCGTGTGTGTATTACCCGATTCCGATACGTTGGGCTGCATTCCGTGACATCGGAATTTTCACGTATTTTTGCATAGCCGGCATCGTCGATTTTAAGCCTTTGGTCAGTTCAAACTCTGACTGCCATAATGGCCCTAATAGACCAAACTATGACTTCTGTACACCATTGGTGATGTTTTCGTGTGTGTATTACCCGATTCCGATACGTTGGGCTCCATTCCGTGACATCGGAATTTTCACGTATTTTTGCATAGCCGGCATCGTCGATTTTAAGCCTTTGGTCAGTTCAACCTCTGACTGCCATAATGGCCCTTATAGACCAAACTATGACTTCTGTACACCTTTGGTGATGTTTTCGTGTGTGTAGTAACCGATTCCGATACGTTGGGCTCCATTCCGTGACATCGGAATTTTCACGTATTTTTGCATAGCCGGCATCGTCGATTTGACGCCTTTGGTCAGCTCAACCTCTGACTGCCATAATGGCCCTAATAGACAAACTATGACTTCTGTACACCTTTGGTGATGTTTTCGTGTGTGTATTACCCGATTCCGATACGTTGGGCTGCATTCCGTGACATCGGAATTTTCACGTATTTTTGCATAGCCGGCATCGTCGATTTTAAGCCTTTGGTCAGTTCAACCTCTGACTGCCATAATGGCCCTAATAGACCAAACTATGACTTCTGTACACCTTTGGTGATGTTTTCGTGTGTGTATTACCCGATTCCGATACGTTGGGCTCCATTCCGTGACATCGGAATTTTCACGTATTTTTGCATAGCCGGCATCGTCGATTTTAAGCCTTTGGTCAGTTCAACCTCTGACTGCCATAATGGCCCTAATAGACCAAACTATGACTTCTGTACACCTTTGGTGATGTTTTCGTGTGTGTAGTAACCGATTCCGATACGTTGGGCTCCATTCCGTGACATCGGAATTTTCACGTATTTTTGCATAGCCGGCATCGTCGATTTGACGCCTTTGGTCAGCTCAACCTCTGACTGCCATAATGGCCCTAATAGACAAACTATGACTTCTGTACACCTTTGGTGATGTTTTCGTGTGTGTATTACCCGATTCCGATACGTTGGGCTCCATTCCGTGACATCGGAATATTCACGTATTTTTGCATAGCCGGCATCGTCGATTTTAAGCCTTTGGTCAGTTCAAACTCTGACTGCCATAATGGCCCTAATAGACCAATCTATGACTTCTGTACACCTTTGGTGATGTTTTCGTGTGTGTATTACCCGATTCCGATACGTTGGGCT
>CAJNIU020000109.1:0-22849 GCA_905231855.2 Eristalis tenax
AGGTGTACAGAAGTCATAGTTTGGTCTATTAGGGCCATTATGGCAGTCAGAGGTTGAACTGACCAAAGGCTTAAAATCGACGATGCCGGCTATGCAAAAATACGTGAAAATTCCGATGTCACGGAATGCAGCCCAACGTATCGGAATCGGTTACTACACACACGAAAACATGACCAAAGGTGTACAGAAGTCATAGTTTGGTTTATTAGGGCCATTATGGCAGTCAGAGTTTGAACTGACCAAAGGCTTAAAATCGACGATGCCGGCTATGCAAAAATACGTGAAAATTCCGATGTCACGGAATGGAGCCCAACGTATCGGAATCGGGTAATACACACACGAAAACATCACCAAAGGTGTACAGAAGTCATAGTTTGTCTATTAGGGCCATTATGGCAGTCAGAGTTTGAACTGACCAAAGGCGTCAAATCGACGATGCCGGCTATGCAAAAATACGTGAAAATTCCGATGTCACTGAATGCAGCCCAACGTATCGGAATCGGTTACTACACACACGAAAACATCACCAAAGGTGTACAGAAGTCATAGTTTGGTCTATTAGGGCCATTATGGCAGTCAGAGTTTGAACTAACCAAAGGCGTCAAATCGACGATGCCGGCTATACAAAAATACGTGAAAATTCCGATGTCACGGAATGGAGCCCAACGTATCGGAATCGGGTAATACACACACGAAAACATCACCAAAGGTGTACAGAAGTCATAGTTTGGTCTATTAGGGCCATTATGGCAGTCAGAGGTTGAACTGACCAAAGGCTTAAAATCGACGATGCCGGCTATGCAAAAATACGTGAAAATTCCGATGTCACGGAATGGAGCCCAACGTATCGGAATCGGTTACTACACACACGAAAACATCACCAATGGTGTACAGAAGTCATAGTTTGGTCTATTAGGGCCATTATGGCAGTCAGAGGTTGAACTGACCAAAGGCTTAAAATCGACGATGCCGGCTATGCAAAAATACGCGAAATTTCCGATGTCACGGAATGCAGCCCAACGTATCGGAATCGGGTAATACACACACGAAAACATCACCAAAGGTGTACAGAAGTCATAGTTTGGTCTATTAGGGCCATTATGGCAGTCAGAGGTTGAACTGACCAAAGGCTTAAAATCGACGATGCCGGCTATGCAAAAATACGTGAAAATTCCGATGTCACGGAATGCAGCCCAACGTATCGGAATCGGTTACTACACACACGAAAACATGACCAAAGGTGTACAGAAGTCATAGTTTGGTTTATTAGGGCCATTATGGCAGTCAGAGTTTGAACTGACCAAAGGCTTAAAATCGACGATGCCGGCTATGCAAAAATAAGTGAAAATTCCGATGTCACGGAATGGAGCCCAACGTATCGGAATCGGTTACTACACACACGAAAACATCACCAAAGTTGTACAGAAGTCATAGTTTGGTCTATTAGGGCCATTATGGCAGTCAGAGGTTGAACTGACTAAAGGCTTAAAATCGACGGCTATGCAAAAATACGTGAAAATTCCGATGTCACGGAATGGAGCCCAACGTATCGGAATCGGTTACTACACACACGAAAACATCACCAAAGGTGTACAGAAGTCATAGTTTGGTTTATTAGGGCCATTATGGCAGTCAGAGTTTGAACTGACCAAAGGCTTAAAATCGACGATGCCGGCTATGCAAAAATACGTGAAAATTCCGATGTCACGGAATGGAGCCCAACGTATCGGAATCGGTTACTACACACACGAAAACATCACCAAAGGTGTACAGAAGTCATAGTTTGGTTTATTAGGGCCATTATGGCAGTCAGAGTTTGAACTGACCAAAGGCTTAAAATCGACGATGCCGGCTATGCAAAAATACGTGAAAATTCCGATGTCACGGAATGGAGCCCAACGTATCGGAATCGGTTACTACACACACGAAAACATCACCAAAGGTGTACAGAAGTCATAGTTTGTCTATTAGGGCCATTATGGCAGTCAGAGTTTGAACTGACCAAAGGCGTCAAATCGACGATGCCGGCTATGCAAAAATACGTGAAAATTCCGATGTCACTGAATGCAGCCCAACGTATCGGAATCGGTTACTACACACACGAAAACATCACCAAAGTTGTACAGAAGTCATAGTTTGGTCTATTAGGGCCATTATGGCAGTCAAAGGTTGAACTGACCAAAGGCTTAAAATCGACGATGCCGGCTATGCAAAAATACGTGAAAATTCCGATGTCACGGAATGCAGCCCAACGTATCGGAATCGGGTAATACACACACGAAAACATCACCAAAGGTGTACAGAAGTCATAGTTTGGTCTATTAGGGCCATTATGGCAGTCAGAGGTTGAACTGACCAAAGGCTTAAAATCGACGATGCCGGCTATGCAAAAATACGTGAAAATTCCGATGTCACGGAATGGAGCCCAACGTATCGGAATCGGTTACTACACACACGAAAACATCACCAATGGTGTACAGAAGTCATAGTTTGGTCTATTAGGGCCATTATGGCAGTCAGAGGTTGAACTGACCAAGGCTTAAAATCGACGATGCCGGCTATGCAAAAATACGTGAAAATTCCGATGTCACGGAATGGAGCCCAACGTATCGGAATCGGGTAATACACACACGAAAACATCACCAAAGGTGTACAGAAGTCATAGTTTGTCTATTAGGGCCATTATGGCAGTCAGAGTTTGAACTGACCAAAGGCGTCAAATCGACGATGCCGGCTATGCAAAAATACGTGAAAATTCCGATGTCACTGAATGCAGCCCAACGTATCGGAATCGGTTACTACACACACGAAAACATCACCAAAGTTGTACAAAAGTCATAGTTTGGTCTATTAGGGCCATTATGGCAGTCAAAGGTTGAACTGACCAAAGGCTTAAAATCGACGATGCCGGCTATGCAAAAATACGTGAAAATTCCGATGTCACGGAATGGAGCCCAACGTATCGGAATCGGTTACTACACACACGAAAACATCACCAAAGGTGTACAGAAGTCATAGTTTGGTTTATTAGGGCCATTATGGCAGTCAGAGTTTGAACTGACCAAAGGCTTAAAATCGACGATGCCATCTATGCAAAAATACGTGAAAATTCCGATGTCACGGAATGCAGCCCAACGTATCGGAATCGGGTAATACACACACGAAAACATCACCAAAGGTGTACAGAAGTCATAGTTTGGTCTATTAGGGCCATTATGGCAGTCAGAGTTTGAACTGACCAAAGGCTTAAAATCGACGATGCCGGCTATGCAAAAATACGTGAAATTTCCGATGTCACGGAATGCAGCCCAACGTATCGGAATCGGGTAATACACACACGAAAACATCACCAAAGGTGTACAGAAGTCATAGTTTGGTCTATTAGGGCCATTATGGCAGTCAGAGTTTGAACTGACCAAAGGCGTCAAATCGACGATGCCGGCTATGCAAAAATACGTGAAAATTCCGATGTCACGGAATGGAGCCCAACGTATCGGAATCGGTTACTACACACACGAAAACATCACCAAAGGTGTACAGAAGTCATAGTTTGGTTTATTAGGGCCATTATGGCAGTCAGAGTTTGAACTGACCAAAGGCTTAAAATCGACGATGCCGGCTATGCAAAAATACGTGAAAATTCCGATGTCACGGAATGGAGCCCAACGTATCGGAATCGGTTACTACACACACGAAAACATCACCAAAGGTGTACAGAAGTCATAGTTTGGTTTATTAGGGCCATTATGGCAGTCAGAGTTTGAACTGACCAAAGGCTTAAAATCGACGATGCCGGCTATGCAAAAATACGTGAAAATTCCGATGTCACGGAATGGAGCCCAACGTATCGGAATCGGTTACTACACACACGAAAACATCACCAAAGGTGTACAGAAGTCATAGTTTGTCTATTAGGGCCATTATGGCAGTCAGAGTTTGAACTGACCAAAGGCGTCAAATCGACGATGCCGGCTATGCAAAAATACGTGAAAATTCCGATGTCACTGAATGCAGCCCAACGTATCGGAATCGGTTACTACACACACGAAAACATCACCAAAGTTGTACAGAAGTCATAGTTTGGTCTATTAGGGCCATTATGGCAGTCAAAGGTTGAACTGACCAAAGGCTTAAAATCGACGATGCCGGCTATGCAAAAATACGTGAAAATTCCGATGTCACGGAATGCAGCCCAACGTATCGGAATCGGGTAATACACACACGAAAACATCACCAAAGGTGTACAGAAGTCATAGTTTGGTCTATTAGGGCCATTATGGCAGTCAGAGGTTGAACTGACCAAAGGCTTAAAATCGACGATGCCGGCTATGCAAAAATACGTGAAAATTCCGATGTCACGGAATGGAGCCCAACGTATCGGAATCGGTTACTACACACACGAAAACATCACCAATGGTGTACAGAAGTCATAGTTTGGTCTATTAGGGCCATTATGGCAGTCAGAGGTTGAACTGACCAAAGGCTTAAAATCGACGATGCCGGCTATGCAAAAATACGTGAAAATTCCGATGTCACGGAATGGAGCCCAACGTATCGGAATCGGGTAATACACACACGAAAACATCACCAAAGGTGTACAGAAGTCATAGTTTGTCTATTAGGGCCATTATGGCAGTCAGAGTTTGAACTGACCAAAGGCGTCAAATCGACGATGCCGGCTATGCAAAAATACGTGAAAATTCCGATGTCACTGAATGCAGCCCAACGTATCGGAATCGGTTACTACACACACGAAAACATCACCAAAGTTGTACAGAAGTCATAGTTTGGTCTATTAGGGCCATTATGGCAGTCAAAGGTTGAACTGACCAAAGGCTTAAAATCGACGATGCCGGCTATGCAAAAATACGTGAAAATTCCGATGTCACGGAATGCAGCCCAACGTATCGGAATCGGTTACTACACACACGAAAACATCACCAAAGGTGTACAGAAGTCATAGTTTGGTTTATTAGGGCCATTATGGCAGTCAGAGTTTGAACTGACCAAAGGCTTAAAATCGACGATGCCATCTATGCAAAAATACGTGAAAATTCCGATGTCACGGAATGCAGCCCAACGTATCGGAATCGGGTAATACACACACGAAAACATCACCAAAGGTGTACAGAAGTCATAGTTTGGTCTATTAGGGCCATTATGGCAGTCAGAGTTTGAACTGACCAAAGGCTTAAAAGCGACGATGCCGGCTATGCAAAAATACGTGAAATTTCCGATGTCACGGAATGCAGCCCAACGTATCGGAATCGGGTAATACACACACGAAAACATCACCAAAGGTGTACAGAAGTCATAGTTTGGTCTATTAGGGCCATTATGGCAGTCAGAGTTTGAACTGACCAAAGGCGTCAAATCGACGATGCCGGCTATGCAAAAATACGTGAAAATTCCGATGTCACGGAATGCAGCCCAACGTATCGGAATCGGTTACTACACACACGAAAACATCACCAAAGGTGTACAGAAGTCATAGTTTGGTCTATTAGGGCCATTATGGCAGTCAGAGTTTGAACTGACCAAAGGCGTCAAATCGACGATGCCGGCTATGCAAAAATACGTGAAAATTCCGATGTCACTGAATGCAGCCCAACGTATCGGAATCGGTTACTACACACACGAAAACATCACCAAAGTTGTACAGAAGTCATAGTTTGTCTATTAGGGCCATTATGGCAATCAGAGGTTGAACTGACCAAAGGCTTAAAATCGACGATGCCGGCTATGCAAAAATACGTGAAAATTCCGATGTCACTGAATGCAGCCCAACGTATCGGAATCGGTTACTACACACACGAAAACATCACCAAAGGTGTACAGAAGTCATAGTTTGGTCTATTAGGGCATTATGGCAGTCAGAGTTTGAACTGACCAAAGGCGTCAAATCGACGATGCCGGCTATGCAAAAATACGTGAAAATTCCGATGTCACGGAATGCAGCCCAACGTATCGGAATCGGTTACTACACACACGAAAACATCACCAAAGGTGTACAGAAGTCATAGTTTGGCCTATTAGGGCCATTATGGCAGTCAGAGGTTGAACTGACCAAAGGCTTAAAATCGACGATGCCGGCTATGCAAAAATACGTGAAAATTCCGATGTCACGGAATGCAGCCCAACGTATCGGAATCGGTTACTACACACACGAAAACATGACCAAAGGTGTACAGAAGTCATAGTTTGGTTTATTAGGGCCATTATGGCAGTCAGAGTTTGAACTGACCAAAGGCTTAAAATCGACGATGCCGGCTATGCAAAAATACGTGAAAATTCCGATGTCACGGAATGGAGCCCAACGTATCGGAATCGGGTAATACACACACGAAAACATCACCAAAGGTGTACAGAAGTCATAGTTTGTCTATTAGGGCCATTATGGCAGTCAGAGTTTGAACTGACCAAAGGCGTCAAATCGACGATGCCGGCTATGCAAAAATACGTGAAAATTCCGATGTCACTGAATGCAGCCCAACGTATCGGAATCGGTTACTACACACACGAAAACATCACCAAAGTTGTACAGAAGTCATAGTTTGGTCTATTAGGGCCATTATGGCAGTCAAAGGTTGAACTGACCAAAGGCTTAAAATCGACGATGCCGGCTATGCAAAAATACGTGAAAATTCCGATGTCACGGAATGGAGCCCAACGTATCGGAATCGGTTACTACACACACGAAAACATCACCAAAGGTGTACAGAAGTCATAGTTTGGTTTATTAGGGCCATTATGGCAGTCAGAGTTTGAACTGACCAAAGGCTTAAAATCGACGATGCCATCTATGCAAAAATACGTGAAAATTCCGATGTCACGGAATGCAGCCCAACGTATCGGAATCATGTAATACACACACGAAAACATCACCAAAGGTGTACAGAAGTCATAGTTTGATCTATTAGGGCCATTATGGCAGTCAGAGTTTGAACTGACCAAAGGCTTAAAATCGACGATGCCGGCTATGCAAAAATACGTGAAATTTCCGATGTCACGGAATGCAGCCCAACGTATCGGAATCGGGTAATACACACACGAAAACATCACCAAAGGTGTACAGAAGTCATAGTTTGGTCTATTAGGGCCATTATGGCAGTCAGAGTTTGAACTGACCAAAGGCGTCAAATCGACGATGCCGGCTATGCAAAAATACGTGAAAATTCCGATGTCACGGAATGCAGCCCAACGTATCGGAATCGGTTACTACACACACGAAAACATCACCAAAGTTGTACAGAAGTCATAGTTTGGTCTATTAGGGCCATTATGGCAGTCAGAGTTTGAACTGACCAAAGGCGTCAAATCGACGATGCCGGCTATGCAAAAATACGTGAAAACTCCGATGTCACTGAATGCAGCCCAACGTATCGGAATCGGTTACTACACACACGAAAACATCACCAAAGGTGTACAGAAGTCATAGTTTGGTCTATTAGGGCATTATGGCAGTCAGAGTTTGAACTGACCAAAGGCGTCAAATCGACGATGCCGGCTATGCAAAAATACGTGAAAATTCCGATGTCACGGAATGCAGCCCAACGTATCGGAATCGGTTACTACACACACGAAAACATCACCAAAGGTGTACAGAAGTCATAGTTTGGCCTATTAGGGCCATTATGGCAGTCAGAGGTTGAACTGACCAAAGGCTTAAAATCGACGATGCCGGCTATGCAAAAATACGTGAAAATTCCGATGTCACGGAATGCAGCCCAACGTATCGGAATCGGTTACTACACACACGAAAACATGACCAAAGGTGTACAGAAGTCATAGTTTGGTCTATTAGGGCCATTATGGCAGTCAGAGTTTGAACTGACCAAAGGCGTCAAATCGACGATGCCGGCTATGCAAAAATACGTGAAAACTCCGATGTCACTGAATGCAGCCCAACGTATCGGAATCGGTTACTACACACACGAAAACATCACCAAAGGTGTACAGAAGTCATAGTTTGGTCTATTAGGGCATTATGGCAGTCAGAGTTTGAACTGACCAAAGGCGTCAAATCGACGATGCCGGCTATGCAAAAATACGTGAAAATTCCGATGTCACGGAATGCAGCCCAACGTATCGGAATCGGTTACTACACACACGAAAACATCACCAAAGGTGTACAGAAGTCATAGTTTGGCCTATTAGGGCCATTATGGCAGTCAGAGGTTGAACTGACCAAAGGCTTAAAATCGACGATGCCGGCTATGCAAAAATACGTGAAAATTCCGATGTCACGGAATGCAGCCCAACGTATCGGAATCGGTTACTACACACACGAAAACATGACCAAAGGTGTACAGAAGTCATAGTTTGGTTTATTAGGGCCATTATGGCAGTCAGAGTTTGAACTGACCAAAGGCTTAAAATCGACGATGCCGGCTATGCAAAAATACGTGAAAATTCCGATGTCACGGAATGCAGCCCAACGTATCGGAATCGGTTACTACACACTCGAAAACATCACCAAAGGTGTACAGAAGTCATAGTTTGGTCTATTAGGGCCATTATGGCAGTCAGAGGTTGAACTGACCAAAGGCGTCAAATCGACGATGTCGGCTATGCAAAAATACGTGAAAATTCCGATGTCACGGAATGCAGCCCAACGTATCGGAATCGGTTACTACACACACGAAAACATCACCAAAGGTGTACAGAAGTCATAGTTTGGTCTATTAGGGCCATTATGGCAGTCAGAGTTTGAACTGACCAAAGGCGTCAAATCGACGATGCCGGCTATGCAAAAATACGTGAAAATTCCGATGTCACTGAATGCAGCCCAACGTATCGGAATCGGTTACTACACACACGAAAACATCACCAAAGTTGTACAGAAGTCATAGTTTGTCTATTAGGGCCATTATGGCAATCAGAGGTTGAACTGACCAAAGGCTTAAAATCGACGATGCCGGCTATGCAAAAATACGTGAAAATTCCGATGTCACTGAATGCAGCCCAACGTATCGGAATCGGTTACTACACACACGAAAACATCACCAAAGGTGTACAGAAGTCATAGTTTGGTCTATTAGGGCATTATGGCAGTCAGAGTTTGAACTGACCAAAGGCGTCAAATCGACGATGCCGGCTATGCAAAAATACGTGAAAATTCCGATGTCACGGAATGCAGCCCAACGTATCGGAATCGGTTACTACACACACGAAAACATCACCAAAGGTGTACAGAAGTCATAGTTTGGCCTATTAGGGCCATTATGGCAGTCAGAGGTTGAACTGACCAAAGGCTTAAAATCGACGATGCCGGCTATGCAAAAATACGTGAAAATTCCGATGTCACGGAATGCAGCCCAACGTATCGGAATCGGTTACTACACACACGAAAACATGACCAAAGGTGTACAGAAGTCATAGTTTGGTTTATTAGGGCCATTATGGCAGTCAGAGTTTGAACTGACCAAAGGCTTAAAATCGACGATGCCGGCTATGCAAAAATACGTGAAAATTCCGATGTCACGGAATGGAGCCCAACGTATCGGAATCGGGTAATACACACACGAAAACATCACCAAAGGTGTACAGAAGTCATAGTTTGTCTATTAGGGCCATTATGGCAGTCAGAGTTTGAACTGACCAAAGGCGTCAAATCGACGATGCCGGCTATGCAAAAATACGTGAAAATTCCGATGTCACTGAATGCAGCCCAACGTATCGGAATCGGTTACTACACACACGAAAACATCACCAAAGTTGTACAGAAGTCATAGTTTGGTCTATTAGGGCCATTATGGCAGTCAAAGGTTGAACTGACCAAAGGCTTAAAATCGACGATGCCGGCTATGCAAAAATACGTGAAAATTCCGATGTCACGGAATGGAGCCCAACGTATCGGAATCGGTTACTACACACACGAAAACATCACCAAAGGTGTACAGAAGTCATAGTTTGGTTTATTAGGGCCATTATGGCAGTCAGAGTTTGAACTGACCAAAGGCTTAAAATCGACGATGCCATCTATGCAAAAATACGTGAAAATTCCGATGTCACGGAATGCAGCCCAACGTATCGGAATCATGTAATACACACACGAAAACATCACCAAAGGTGTACAGAAGTCATAGTTTGATCTATTAGGGCCATTATGGCAGTCAGAGTTTGAACTGACCAAAGGCTTAAAATCGACGATGCCGGCTATGCAAAAATACGTGAAATTTCCGATGTCACGGAATGCAGCCCAACGTATCGGAATCGGGTAATACACACACGAAAACATCACCAAAGGTGTACAGAAGTCATAGTTTGGTCTATTAGGGCCATTATGGCAGTCAGAGTTTGAACTGACCAAAGGCGTCAAATCGACGATGCCGGCTATGCAAAAATACGTGAAAATTCCGATGTCACGGAATGCAGCCCAACGTATCGGAATCGGTTACTACACACACGAAAACATCACCAAAGTTGTACAGAAGTCATAGTTTGGTCTATTAGGGCCATTATGGCAGTCAGAGTTTGAACTGACCAAAGGCGTCAAATCGACGATGCCGGCTATGCAAAAATACGTGAAAACTCCGATGTCACTGAATGCAGCCCAACGTATCGGAATCGGTTACTACACACACGGAAACATCACCAAAGGTGTACAGAAGTCATAGTTTGGTCTATTAGGGCATTATGGCAGTCAGAGTTTGAACTGACCAAAGGCGTCAAATCGACGATGCCGGCTATGCAAAAATACGTGAAAATTCCGATGTCACGGAATGCAGCCCAACGTATCGGAATCGGTTACTACACACACGAAAACATCACCAAAGGTGTACAGAAGTCATAGTTTGGCCTATTAGGGCCATTATGGCAGTCAGAGGTTGAACTGACCAAAGGCTTAAAATCGACGATGCCGGCTATGCAAAAATACGTGAAAATTCCGATGTCACGGAATGCAGCCCAACGTATCGGAATCGGTTACTACACACACGAAAACATGACCAAAGGTGTACAGAAGTCATAGTTTGGTTTATTAGGGCCATTATGGCAGTCAGAGTTTGAACTGACCAAAGGCTTAAAATCGACGATGCCGGCTATGCAAAAATACGTGAAAATTCCGATGTCACGGAATGCAGCCCAACGTATCGGAATCGGGTAATACACACACGAAAACATCACCAAAGGTGTACAGAAGTCATAGTTTGTCTATTAGGGCCATTATGGCAGTCAGAGTTTGAACTGACCAAAGGCGTCAAATCGACGATGCCGGCTATGCAAAAATACGTGAAAATTCCGATGTCACTGAATGCAGCCCAACGTATCGGAATCGGTTACTACACACACGAAAACATCACCAAAGTTGTACAGAAGTCATAGTTTGGTCTATTAGGGCCATTATGGCAGTCAAAGGTTGAACTGACCAAAGGCTTAAAATCGACGATGCCGGCTATGCAAAAATACGTGAAAATTCCGATGTCTCGGAATGGAGCCCAACGTATCGGAATCGGTTACTACACACACGAAAACATCACCAAAGGTGTACAGAAGTCATAGTTTGGTTTATTAGGGCCATTATGGCAGTCAGAGTTTGAACTGACCAAAGGCTTAAAATCGACGATGCCATCTATGCAAAAATACGTGAAAATTCCGATGTCACGGAATGCAGCCCAACGTATCGGAATCGGGTAATACACACACGAAAACATCACCAAAGGTGTACAGAAGTCATAGTTTGGTCTATTAGGGCCATTATGGCAGTCAGAGTTTGAACTGACCAAAGGCTTAAAATCGACGATGCCGGCTATGCAAAAATACGTGAAATTTCCGATGTCACGGAATGCAGCCCAACGTATCGGAATCGGGTAATACACACACGAAAACATCACCAAAGGTGTACAGAAGTCATAGTTTGGTCTATTAGGGCCATTATGGCAGTCAGAGTTTGAACTGACCAAAGGCGTCAAATCGACGATGCCGGCTATGCAAAAATACGTGAAAATTCCGATGTCACGGAATGCAGCCCAACGTATCGGAATCGGTTACTACACACACGAAAACATCACCAAAGGTGTACAGAAGTCATAGTTTGGTCTATTAGGGCCATTATGGCAGTCAGAGTTTGAACTGACCAAAGGCGTCAAATCGACGATGCCGGCTATGCAAAAATACGTGAAAATTCCGATGTCACTGAATGCAGCCCAACGTATCGGAATCGGTTACTACACACACGAAAACATCACCAAAGGTGTACAGAAGTCATAGTTTGGTCTATTAGGGCATTATGGCAGTCAGAGTTTGAACTGACCAAAGGCGTCAAATCGACGATGCCGGCTATGCAAAAATACGTGAAAATTCCGATGTCACGGAATGCAGCCCAACGTATCGGAATCGGTTACTACACACACGAAAACATCACCAAAGGTGTACAGAAGTCATAGTTTGGTTGAAGTCATAGAGGTTGAACTGACCAAAGGCTTAAAATCGACGATGCCGGCTATGCAAAAATACGTGAAAATTCCGATGTCACGGAATGCAGCCCAACGTATCGGAATCGGTTACTACACACACGAAAACATGACCAAAGGTGTACAGAAGTCATAGTTTGGTTTATTAGGGCCATTATGGCAGTCAGAGTTTGAACTGACCAAAGGCTTAAAATCGACGATGCCGGCTATGCAAAAATACGTGAAAATTCCGATGTCACGGAATGGAGCCCAACGTATCGGAATCGGGTAATACACACACGAAAACATCACCAAAGGTGTACAGAAGTCATAGTTTGTCTATTAGGGCCATTATGGCAGTCAGAGTTTGAACTGACCAAAGGCGTCAAATCGACGATGCCGGCTATGCAAAAATACGTGAAAATTCCGATGTCACTGAATGCAGCCCAACGTATCGGAATCGGTTACTACACACACGAAAACATCACCAAAGTTGTACAGAAGTCATAGTTTGGTCTATTAGGGCCATTATGGCAGTCAAAGGTTGAACTGACCAAAGGCTTAAAATCGACGATGCCGGCTATGCAAAAATACGTGAAAATTCCGATGTCACGGAATGGAGCCCAACGTATCGGAATCGGTTACTACACACACGAAAACATCACCAAAGGTGTACAGAAGGCATAGTTTGGTTTATTAGGGCCATTATGGCAGTCAGAGTTTGAACTGACCAAAGGCGTCAAATCGACGATGCCGGCTATGCAAAAATACGTGAAAATTCCGATGTCACGGAATGCAGCCCAACGTATCGGAATCGGTTACTACACACACGAAAACATCACCAAAGGTGTACAGAAGTCATAGTTTGGCCTATTAGGGCCATTATGGCAGTCAGAGGTTGAACTGACCAAAGGCTTAAAATCGACGATGCCGGCTATGCAAAAATACGTGAAAATTCCGATGTCACGGAATGGAGCCCAACGTATCGGAATCGGTTACTACACACACGAAAACATGACCAAAGGTGTACAGAAGTCATAGTTTGGTTTATTAGGGCCATTATGGCAGTCAGAGTTTGAACTGACCAAAGGCTTAAAATCGACGATGCCGGCTATGCAAAAATACGTGAAAATTCCGATGTCACGGAATGGAGCCCAACGTATCGGAATCGGGTAATACACACACGAAAACATCACCAAAGGTGTACAGAAGTCATAGTTTGTCTATTAGGGCCATTATGGCAGTCAGAGTTTGAACTGACCAAAGGCGTCAAATCGACGATGCCGGCTATGCAAAAATACGTGAAAATTCCGATGTCACTGAATGCAGCCCAACGTATCGGAATCGGTTACTACACACACGAAAACATCACCAAAGTTGTACAGAAGTCATAGTTTGGTCTATTAGGGCCATTATGGCAGTCAAAGGTTGAACTGACCAAAGGCTTAAAATCGACGATGCCGGCTATGCAAAAATACGTGAAAATTCCGATGTCACGGAATGGAGCCCAACGTATTGGAATCGGTTACTACACACACGAAAACATCACCAAAGGTGTACAGAAGTCATAGTTTGGTTTATTAGGGCCATTATGGCAGTCAGAGTTTGAACTGACCAAAGGCTTAAAATCGACGATGCCATCTATGCAAAAATACGTCAAAATTCCGATGTCACGGAATGCAGCCCAACGTATCGGAATCGGGTAATACACACACGAAAACATCACCAAAGGTGTACAGAAGTCATAGTTTGGTCTATTAGGGCCATTATGGCAGTCAGAGTTTGAACTGACCAAAGGCTTAAAATCGACGATGCCGGCTATGCAAAAATACGTGAAAATTCCGATGTCACGGAATGCAGCCCAACGTATCGGAATCGGGTAATACACACACGAAAACATCACCAAAGGTGTACAGAAGTCATAGTTTGGTCTATTAGGGCCATTATGGCAGTCAGAGGTTGAACTGACCAAAGGCTTAAAATCGACGATGCCGGCTATGCAAAAATACGTGAAAATTCCGATGTCACGGAATGGAGCCCAACGTATCGGAATCGGTTACTACACACACGAAAACATCACCAAAGGTGTACAGAAGTCATAGTTTGGTCTATTAGGGCCATTATGGCAGTCAGAGTTTGAACTGACCAAAGGCTTAAAATCGAAGATGCCGGCTATGCAAAAATTCGTGAAAATTCCGATGTCACGGAATGCAGCCCAACGTATCGGAATCGGTTACTACACACACGAAAACATCACCAAAGGTGTACAGAAGTCATAGTTTGGTTTATTAGGGCCATTATGGCAGTCAGAGTTTGAACTGACCAAAGGCGTCAAATCGATGATGCCGGCTATGCAAAAATACGTGAAAGTTCCGATGTCACGGAATGCAGCCCAACGTATCGGAATCGGTTACTACACACACGAAAACATCACCAAAGGTGTACAGAAGTCATAGCTTGGTCTATTAGGGCCATTATGGCAGTCAGAGGTTGAGCTGACCAAAGGCGTCAAATCGACGATGCCGGCTATGCAAAAATACGTGAAAATTCCGATGTCACTGAATGCAGCCCAACGTATCGGAATCGGTTACTACACACACGAAAACATCACCAAAGTTGTACAGAAGTCATAGTTTGGTCTATTAGGGCCATTATGGCAGTCAGAGTTTGAACTGACCAAAGGCTTAAAATCGACGATGCCGGCTATGCAAAAATACGTGAAAATTCCGATGTCACGGAATGCAGCCCAACGTATCGGAATCGGTTACTACACACACGAAAACATCACCAATGGTGTACAGAAGTCATAGTTTGGTCTATTAGGGCCATTATGGCAGTCAGAGGTTGAACTGACCAAAGGCTTAACATCGACGATGCCGGCTATGCAAAAATACGTGAAAATTCCGATGTCACGGAATGCAGCCCAACGTATCGGAATCGGGTAATACACACACGAAAACATCATCAAAGGTGTACAGAAGTCATAGTTTGGTCTATTAGGGCCATTATGGCAGTCAGAGTTTGAACTGACCAAAGGCTTAAAATCGACGATGCCGGCTATGCAAAAATACGTGAATATTCCGATGTCACGGAATGCAGCCCAACGTATCGGAATCGGTTACTACACACACGAAAACATCACCAAAGGTGTACAGAAGTCATAGTTTGGTCTATTAGGGCCATTATGGCAGTCAGAGTTTGAACTGACCAAAGGCGTCAAATCGACGATGCCGGCTATGCAAAAATACGTGAATATTCCGATGTCACGGAATGCAGGTAATACACACACGAAAACATCACCAAAGTTGTACAGAAGTCATAGTTTGGTCTATTAGGGCCATTATGGCAGTCAGAGTTTGAACTGACCAAAGGCTTAAAATCGACGATGCCGGCTATGCAAAAATACGTGAAAATTCCGATGTCACGGAATGCAGCCCAACGTATCGGAATCGGTTACTACACACACGAAAACATCACCAAAGTTGTACAGAAGTCATAGTTTGGTCTATTAGGGCCATTATGGCAGTCAGAGTTTGAACTGACCAAAGGCTTAAAATCGACGATGCCGGCTATGCAAAAATACGTGAATATTCCGATGTCACGGAATGCAGCCCAACGTATCGGAATCGGGTAATACACACACGAAAACATCTCCAAAGGTGTACAGAAGTCATAGTTTGGTCTATTAGGGCCATTATGGCAGTCAGAGGTTGAACTGACCAAAGGCTTAAAATCGACGATGCCCGCTATGCAAAAATACGTGAAAATTCCGATGTCACGGAATGCAGCCCAGCGTATCGGAATCGGTTACTACACACACGAAAACATCACCAAAGGTGTACAGAAGTCATAGTTTGGTCTATTAGGGCCATTATGGCAGTCAGAGGTTGAACTGACCAAAGGCTTAAAATCGACGATGCCGGCTATGCAAAAATACGTGAAAATTCCGATGTCACTGAATGCAGCCCAACGTATCGGAATCGGTTACTACACACACGAAAACATCACCAAAGTTGTACAGAAGTCATAGTTTGGTCTATTAGGGCCATTATGGCAGTCAGAGTTTGAACTGACCAAAGGCTTAAAATCGACGATGCCGGCTATGCAAAAATACGTGAATATTCCGATGTCACGGAATGCAGCCCAACGTATCGGAATCGGTTACTATACACACGAAAACATCACCAAAGGTGTACAGAAGTCATAGTTTGGTCTATTAGGGCCATTATGGCAGTCAGAGTTTGAACTGACCAAAGGCGTCAAATCGACGATGCCGGCTGTGCAAAAATACGTGAAAATTCCGATGTCACGGAATGGAGCCCAACGTATCGGAATCGGTTACTACACACACGAAAACATCACCAAAGGTGTACAGAAGTCATAGTTTGTTCTATTAGGGCCATTATGGCAGTCAGAGGTTGAACTGACCAAAGGCTTAAAATCGACGATGCCGGCTATGCAAAAATACGTGAAAATTCCGATGTCACGGAATGCAGCCCAACGTATCGGAATCGGTTACTACACACACGAAAACATCACCAAAGGTGTACAGAAGTCATAGTTTGGTCTATTAGGGCCATTATGGCAGTCAGAGTTTGAACTGACCAAAGGCGTCAAATCGACGATGCCGGCTATGCAAAAATACGTGAAAATTCCGATGTCACTGAATGCAGCCCAACGTATCGGAATCGGTTACTACACACACGAAAACATCACCAATGGTGTACAGAAGTCATAGTTTGGTCTATTAGGGCCATTATGGCAATCAGAGTTTGAACTGACCAAAGGCGTCAAATCGACGATGCCGGCTATGCAAAAATACGTGAAAATTCCGATGTCACGGAATGGAGCCCAACGTATCGGAATCGGGTAATACACACACGAAAACATCACCAAAGGTGTACAGAAGTCATAGTTTGGTCTATTAGGGCCATTATGGCAGTCAGAGTTTGAACTGACCAAAGGCGTCAAATCGACGATGCCGGCTATGCAAAAATACGTAAAAATTCCGATGTCACTGAATGCAGCCCAACGTATCGGAATCGGTTACTACACACACGAAAACATCACCAAAGGTGTACAGAAGTCATAGTTTGGTCTATTAGGGCCATTATGGCAGTCAGAGGTTGAACTGACCAAAGGCTTAAAATCGACGATGCCGGCTATGCAAAAATACGTGAAAATTCCGATGTCACGGAATGCAGCCCAACGTATCGGAATCGGTTACTACACACACGAAAACATCACCAAAGTTGTACAGAAGTCATAGTTTGGTCTATTAGGGCCATTATGGCAGTCAGAGTTTGAACTGACCAAAGGCTTAAAATCGACGATGCCGGCTATGCAAAAATACGTGAATATTCCGATGTCACGGAATGCAGCCCAACGTATCGGAATCGGTTACTACACACACGAAAACATCACCAAAGGTGTACAGAAGTCATAGTTTGGTCTATTAGGGCCATTATGGCAGTCAGAGTTTGAACTGACCAAAGGCGTCAAATCGACGATGCCGGCTATGCAAAAATACGTGAAAATTCCGATGTCACGGAATGGAGCCCAACGTATCGGAATCGGTTACTACACACACGAAAACATCACCAAAGGTGTACAGAAGTCATAGTTTGGTCTATTAGGGCCATTATGGCAGTCAGAGGTTGAACTGACCAAAGGCTTAAAATCGACGATGCCGGCTATGCAAAAATACGTGAAAATTCCGATGTCACGGAATGGAGCCCAACGTATCGGAATCGGTTACTACACACACGAAAACATCACCAAAGGTGTACAGAAGTCATAGTTTGGTTTATAAGGGCCATTATGGCAGTCAGAGTTTGAACTGACCAAAGGCTTAAAATCGACGATGCCGGCTATGCAAAAATACGTGAAAATTCCGATGTCACGGAATGCAGCCCAACGTATCGGAATCGGGTAATACACACACGAAAACATCACCAAAGGTGTACAGAAGTCATAGTTTGGTCTATTAGGGCCATTATGGCAGTCAGAGGTTGAACTGACCAAAGGCTTAAAATCGACGACAAAAATACGTGAAAATTCCGATGTCACGGAATGCAGCCCAACGTATCGGAATCGGTTACTACACACACGAAAACATCACCAAAGGTGTACAGAAGTCATAGCTTGGTCTATTAGGGCCATTATGGCAGTCAGAGGTTGAGCTGACCAAAGGCGTCAAATCGACGATGCCGGCTATGCAAAAATACGTGAAAATTCCGATGTCACGGAATGGAGCCCAACGTATCGGAATCAGTTACTACACACACGAAAACATCACCAAAGGTGTACAGAAGTCATAGTTTGGTTTATTAGGGCCATTATGGCAGTCAGAGTTTGAACTGACCAAAGGCTTAAAATCGACGATGCCGGCTATGCAAAAATACGTGAAAATTCCGATGTCACGGAATGCAGCCCAACGTATCGGAATCGGTTATTACACACACGAAAACATCACCAAAGGTGTACAGAAGTCATAGTTTGGTTTATTAGGGCCATTATGGCAGTCAGAGTTTGAACTGACCAAAGGCTTAAAATCGACGATGCCGGCTATGCAAAAATACGTGAAAATTCCGATGTCACGGAATGGAGCCCAACGTATCGGAATCGGTTACTACACACACGAAAACATCACCAAAGGTGTACAGAAGTCATAGTTTGGTCTATTAGGGCCATTATGGCAGTCAGAGTTTGAACTGACCAAAGGCTTAAAATCGAAGATGCCGGCTATGCAAAAATACGTGAAAATTCCGATGTCACGGAATGCAGCCCAACGTATCGGAATCGGTTACTACACACACGAAAACATCACCAAAGGTGTACAGAAGTCATAGTTTGGTTTATTAGGGCCATTATGGCAGTCAGAGTTTGAACTGACCAAAGGCGTCAAATCGATGATGCCGGCTATGCAAAAATACGTGAAAGTTCCGATGTCACGGAATGCAGCCCAACGTATCGGAATCGGTTACTACACACACGAAAACATCACCAAAGGTGTACAGAAGTCATAGCTTGGTCTATTAGGGCCATTATGGCAGTCAGAGGTTGAGCTGACCAAAGGCGTCAAATCGACGATGCCGGCTATGCAAAAATACGTGAAAATTCCGATGTCACGGAATGGAGCCCAACGTATCGGAATCAGTTACTACACACACGAAAACATCACCAAAGGTGTACAGAAGTCATAGTTTGGTTTATTAGGGCCATTATGGCAGTCAGAGTTTGAACTGACCAAAGGCTTAAAATCGACGATGCCGGCTATGCAAAAATACGTGAAAATTCCGATGTCACGGAATGCAGCCCAACGTATCGGAATCGGTTATTACACACACGAAAACATCACCAAAGGTGTACAGAAGTCATAGTTTGGTTTATTAGGGCCATTATGGCAGTCAGAGTTTGAACTGACCAAAGGCTTAAAATCGACGATGCCGGCTATGCAAAAATACGTGAAAATTCCGATGTCACGGAATGGAGCCCAACGTATCGGAATCGGTTACTACACACACGAAAACATCACCAAAGGTGTACAGAAGTCATAGTTTGGTTTATTAGGGCCATTATGGCAGTCAGAGTTTGAACTGACCAAAGGCGTCAAATCGATGATGCCGGCTATGCAAAAATACGTGAAAGTTCCGATGTCACGGAATGCAGCCCAACGTATCGGAATCGGTTACTACACACACGAAAACATCACCAAAGGTGTACAGAAGTCATAGCTTGGTCTATTAGGGCCATTATGGCAGTCAGAGGTTGAGCTGACAAAAGGCGTCAAATCGACGATGCCGGCTATGCAAAAATACGTGAAAATTCCGATGTCACTGAATGCAGCCCAACGTATCGGAATCGGTTACTACACACACGAAAACATCACCAAAGTTGTACAGAAGTCATAGTTTGGTCTATTAGGGCCATTATGGCAGTCAGAGTTTGAACTGACCAAAGGCTTAAAATCGACGATGCCGGCTATGCAAAAATACGTGAAAATTCCGATGTCACGGAATGGAGCCCAACGTATCGGAATCGGTTACTACACACACGAAAACATCACCAATGGTGTACAGAAGTCATAGTTTGGTCTATTAGGGGCATTATGGCAGTCAGAGGTTGAACTGACCAAAGGCTTAACATCGACGATGCCGGCTATGCAAAAATACGTGAAAATTCCGATGTCACGGAATGCAGCCCAACGTATCGGAATCGGTTACTACACACACGAAAACATCATCAAAGGTGTACAGAAGTCATAGTTTGGTCTATTAGGGCCATTATGGCAGTCAGAGTTTGAACTGACCAAAGGCTTAAAATCGACGATGCCGGCTATGCAAAAATACGTGAATATTCCGATGTCACGGAATGCAGCCCAACGTATCGGAATCGGTTACTACACACACGAAAACATCACCAAAGGTGTACAGAAGTCATAGTTTGGTCTATTAGGGCCATTATGGCAGTCAGAGTTTGAACTGACCAAAGGCGTCAAATCGACGATGCCGGCTATGCAAAAATACGTGAATATTCCGATGTCACGGAATGCAGGTAATACACACACGAAAACATCACCAAAGTTGTACAGAAGTCATAGTTTGGTTTATTAGGGCCATTATGGCAGTCAGAGTTTGAACTGACCAAAGGCTTAAAATCGACGATGCCGGCTATGCAAAAATACGTGAAAATTCCGATGTCACTGAATGCAGCGCAACGTATCGGAATCGGTTACTACACACACGAAAACATCACCAATGGTGTACAGAAGTCATAGTTTGGTCTATTAGGGCCATTATGGCAGTCAGAGGTTGAACTGACCAAAGGCTTAAAATCGACGATGCCGGCTATGCAAAAATACGTGAAAATTCCGATGTCACGGAATGCAGCCCAACGTATCGGAATCGGGTAATACACACACGAAAACATCACCAAAGGTGTACAGAAGTCATAGTTTGGTCTATTAGGGCCATTATGGCAGTCAGAGTTTGATCTGACCAAAGGCTTAAAATCGACGATGCCGGCTATGCAAAAATACGTGAATATTCCGATGTCACGGAATGCAGCCCAACGTATCGGAATCGGTTACTACACACACGAAAACATCACCAAAGTTGTACAGAAGTCATAGTTTGGTCTATTAGGGCCATTATGGCAGTCAGAGTTTGAACTGACCAAAGGCTTAAAATCGACGATGCCGGCTATGCAAAAATACGTGAAAATTCCGATGTCACGGAATGCAGCCCAACGTATCGGAATCGGTTACTACACACACGAAAACATCACCAAAGTTGTACAGAAGTCATAGTTTGGTCTATTAGGGCCATTATGGCAGTCAGAGTTTGAACTGACCAAAGGCTTAAAATCGACGATGCCGGCTATGCAAAAATACGTGAATATTATGATGTCACGGAATGCAGCCCAACGTATCGGAATCGGGTAATACACACACGAAAACATCACCAAAGGTGTACAGAAGTCATAGTTTGGTCTATTAGGGCCATTATGGCAGTCAGAGGTTGAACTGACCAAAGGCTTAAAATCGACGATGCCCGCTATGCAAAAATACGTGAAAATTCCGATGTCACGGAATGCAGCCCAGCGTATCGGAATCGGTTACTACACACACGAAAACATCACCAAAGGTGTACAGAAGTCATAGTTTGGTCTATTAGGGCCATTATGGCAGTCAGAGGTTGAACTGACCAAAGGCTTAAAATCGACGATGCCGGCTATGCAAAAATACGTGAAAATTCCGATGTCACGGAATGCAGCCCAACGTATCGGAATCGGTTACTACACACACGAAAACATCACCAAAGTTGTACAGAAGTCATAGTTTGGTCTATTAGGGCCATTATGGCAGTCAGAGTTTGAACTGACCAAAGGCTTAAAATCGACGATGCCGGCTATGCAAAAATACGTGAATATTCCGATGTCACGGAATGCAGCCCAACGTATCGGAATCGGTTACTACACACACGAAAACATCACCAAAGGTGTACAGAAGTCATAGTTTGGTCTATTAGGGCCATTATGGCAGTCAGAGTTTGAACTGACCAAAGGCGTCAAATCGACGATGCCGGCTATGCAAAAATACGTGAAAATTCCGATGTCACGGAATGGAGCCCAACGTATCGGAATCGGTTACTACACACACGAAAACATCACCAAAGGTGTACAGAAGTCATAGTTTGGTCTATTAGGGCCATTATGGCAGTCAGAGGTTGAACTGACCAAAGGCTTAAAATCGACGATGCCGGCTATGCAAAAATACGTGAAAATTCCGATGTCACGGAATGCAGCCCAACGTATCGGAATCGGTTACTACACACACGAAAACATCACCAAAGGTGTACAGAAGTCATAGTTTGGTCTATTAGGGCCATTATGGCAGTCAGAGTTTGAACTGACCAAAGGCGTCAAATCGACGATGCCGGCTATGCAAAAATACG
>CAJNIU020000110.1:0-22730 GCA_905231855.2 Eristalis tenax
TGGCAGTCAGAGGTTGAACTGACCAAAGGCTTAAAATCGACGATGCCGGCTATGCAAAATACGTGAAAATTCCGATGTCACGGAATGCAGCCCAACGTATCGGAATCGGGTAATACACACACGAAAACATCACCAAAGGTGTACAGAAGTCATAGTTTGGTCTATTAGGGCCATTATGGCAGTCAGAGGTTGAACTGACCAAAGGCTTAAAATCGACGATGCCGGCTATGCAAAAATACGTGAATATTCCGATGTCACGGAATGCAGCCCAACGTATCGGAATCGGGTAATACACACACGAAAACATCACCAAAGGTGTACAGAAGTCATAGTTTGGTCTATTAGGGCCATTATGGCAGTCAGAGTTTGAACTGACCAAAGGCGTCAAATCGACGATGCCGGCTATGCAAAAATACGTGAAAATTCCGATGTCACGGAAGCAGCCCAACGTATCGGAATCGGGTAATACACACACGAAAACATCACCAAAGGTGTACAGAAGTCATAGTTTGGTCTATTAGGGCTATTATGGCAGTCAGAGGTTGAACTGACCAAAGGCTTAAAATCGACGATGCCGGCTATGCAAAAATACGTGAATATTCCGATGTCACGGAATGCAGCCCAACGTATCGGAATCGGGTAATACACACACGAAAACATCACCAAGGTGTACAGAAGTCATAGTTTGGTCTATTAGGGCCATTATGGCAGTCAGAGTTTGAACTGACCAAAGGCGTCAAATCGACGATGCCGGCTATGCAAAAATACGTGAAAATTCCGATGTCACGGAATGGAGCCCAACGTATCGGAATCGGTTACTACACACACGAAAACATCACCAAAGGTGTACAGAAGTCATAGTTTGGTCTATAGGGCCATTATGGCAGTCAGAGGTTGAGCTGACCAAAGGCGTCAAATCGACGATGCCGGCTATGCAAAAATACGTGAATATTCCGATGTCACGGAATGCAGCCCAACGTATCGGAATCGGTTACTACACACACGAAAACATCACCAAAGGTGTACAGAAGTCATAGTTTGTCTATTAGGGCCATTATGGCAGTCAGAGGTTGAGCTGACCAAAGGCGTCAAATCGACGATGCCGGCTATGCAAAAATACGTGAAAATTCCAATGTCACGAAATGGAGCCCAACGTATCGGAATCAGTTACTACACACACGAAAACATCACCAAAGGTGTACAGAAGTCATAGTTTGGTCTATTAGGGCCATTATGGCAGTCAGAGGTTGAACTGACCAAAGGCTTAAAATCGACGATGCCGGCTATGCCAAAAATACGTGAATATTCCGATGTCACGGAATGCAGCCCAACGTATCGGAATCGGGTAATACACACACGAAAACATCACCAAAGGTGTACAGAAGTCATAGTTTGGTCTATTAGGGCCATTATGGCAGTCAGAGTTTGAACTGACCAAAGGCTTAAAATCGACGATGCCGGCTATGCAAAAATACGTGAATATTCCGATGTCACGGAATGCAGCCCAACGTATCGGAATCGGGTAATACACACACGAAAACATCACCAAAGGTGTACAGAAGTCATAGTTTGGTCTATTAGGGCCATTATGGCAGTCAGAGGTTGAACTGACCAAAGGCTTAAAATCGACGATGCCGGCTATGCAAAAATACGTGAAAATTCCGATGTCACGGAAATGCAGCCCAACGTATCGGAATCGGGTAATACACACACGAAAACATCACCAAAGGTGTACAGAAGTCATAGTTTGGTCTATTAGGGCCATTATGGCAGTCAGAGGTTGAACTGACCAAAGGCTTAAAATCGACGATGCCGGCTATGCAAAAATACGTGAATATTCCGATGTCACGGAATGCAGCCCAACGTATCGGAATCGGGTAATACACACACGAAAACATCACCAAAGGTGTACAGAAGTCATAGTTTGGTCTATTAGGGCCATTATGGCAGTCAGAGTTTGAACTGACCAAAGGCGTCAAATCGACGATGCCGGCTATGCAAAAATACGTGAAAATTCCGATGTCACGGAATGGAGCCCAACGTATCGGAATCGGTTACTACACACACGAAAACATCACCAAAGGTGTACAGAAGTCATAGTTTGGTCTATTAGGGCCATTATGGCAGTCAGAGGTTGAGCTGACCAAAGGCGTCAAATCGACGATGCCGGCTATGCAAAAATACGTGAATATTCCGATGTCACGGAATGCAGCCCAACGTATCGGAATCGGTTACTACACACACGAAAACATCACCAAAGGTGTACAGAAGTCATAGTTTGTCTATTAGGGCCATTATGGCAGTCAGAGGTTGAGCTGACCAAAGGCGTCAAATCGACGATGCCGGCTATGCAAAAATACGTGAAAATTCCAATGTCACGGAATGGAGCCCAACGTATCGGAATCAGTTACTACACACACGAAAACATCACCAAAGGTGCACAGAAGTCATAGTTTGGTCTATTAGGGCCATTATGGCAGTCAGAGGTTGAACTGACCAAAGCTTAAAATCGACGATGCCGGCTATGCAAAAATACGTGAATATTCCGATGTCACGGAATGCAGCCCAACGTATCGGAATCGGGTAATACACACACGAAAACATCACCAAAGGTGTACAGAAGTCATAGTTTTGGTCTATTAGGGCCATTATGGCAGTCAGAGTTTGAACTGACCAAAGGCTTAAAATCGACGATGCCGGCTATGCAAAAATACGTGAATATTCCGATGTCACGGAATGCAGCCCAACGTATCGGAATCGGGTAATACACACACGAAAACATCACCAAAGGTGTACAGAAGTCATAGTTTGGTCTATTAGGGCCATTATGGCAGTCAGAGGTTGAACTGACCAAAGGCTTAAAATCGACGATGCCGGCTATGCAAAAATACGTGAATATTCCGATGTCACGGAATGCAGCCCAACGTATCGGAATCGGGTAATACACACACGAAAACATCACCAAAGGTGTACAGAAGTCATAGTTTGGTCTTTTAGGGCCATTATGGCAGTCAGAGTTTGAACTGACCAAAGGCGTCAAATCGACGATGCCGGCTATGCAAAAATACGTGAAAATTCCGATGTCACGGAATGGAGCCCAACGTATCGGAATCGGTTACTACACACACGAAAACATCACCAAAGGTGTACAGAAGTCATAGTTTGGTCTATTAGGGC
This sequence comes from Eristalis tenax, assembly GCA_905231855.2. Taxonomy (NCBI): domain Eukaryota; kingdom Metazoa; phylum Arthropoda; class Insecta; order Diptera; family Syrphidae; genus Eristalis; species Eristalis tenax. The sequence goes on from CAJNIU020000110.1 coordinate 3,178, forward strand.
CATTATGCAGTCAGAGGTTGAGCTGACCAAAGGCGTCAAATCGACGATGCCGGCTATGCAAAAATACGTGAATATTCCGATGTCACGGAATGCAGCCCAACGTATCGGAATCGGTTACTACACACACGAAAACATCACCAAAGGTGTACAGAAGTCATAGTTTGTCTATTAGGGCCATTATGGCAGTCAGAGGTTGAGCTGACCAAAGGCGTCAAATCGACGATGCCGGCTATGCAAAAATACGTGAAAATTCCAATGTCACGGAATGGAGCCCAACGTATCGGAATCAGTTACTACACACACGAAAACATCACCAAAGGTGCACAGAAGTCATAGTTTGGTCTATTAGGGCCATTATGGCAGTCAGAGGTTGAACTGACCAAAGGCTTAAAATCGACGATGCCGGCTATGCAAAAATACGTGAATATTCCGATGTCACGGAATGCAGCCCAACGTATCGGAATCGGGTAATACACACACGAAAACATCACCAAAGGTGTACAGAAGTCATAGTTTGGTCTATTAGGGCCATTATGGCAGTCAGAGTTTGAACTGACCAAAGGCTTAAAATCGACGATGCCGGCTATGCAAAAATACGTGAATATTCCGATGTCACGGTATCGGAATCGGGTAATACACACACGAAAACATCACCAAAGGTGTACAGAAGTCATAGTTTGGTCTATTAGGGCCATTATGGCAGTCAGAGGTTGAACTGACCAAAGGCTTAAAATCGACGATGCCGGCTATGCAAAAATACGTGAAAATTCCGATGTCACGAAATGCAGCCCAACGTATCGGAATCGGGTAATACACACACGAAAACATCACCAAAGGTGTACAGAAGTCATAGTTTGGTCTATTAGGGCCATTATGGCAGTCAGAGGTTGAACTGACCAAAGGCTTAAAATCGACGATGCCGGCTATGCAAAAATACGTGAATATTCCGATGTCACGGAATGCAGCCCAACGTATCGGAATCGGGTAATACACACACGAAAACATCACCAAAGGTGTACAGAAGTCATAGTTTGGTCTATTAGGGCCATTATGGCAGTCAGAGTTTGAACTGACCAAAGGCGTCAAATCGACGATGCCGGCTATGCAAAAATACGTGAAAATTCCGATGTCACGGAATGGAGCCCAACGTATCGGAATCGGTTACTACACACACGAAAACATCACCAAGGGTGTACAGAAGTCATAGTTTGGTCTATTAGGGCCATTATGGCAGTCAGAGGTTGAGCTGACCAAAGGCGTCAAATCGACGATGCCGGCTATGCAAAAATACGTGAAAATTCCGATGTCACGGAATGGAGCCCAACGTATCGGAATCGGGTAATACACACACGAAAACATCACCAAAGGTGTACAGAAGTCATAGCTTGGTCTATTAGGGCCATTATGGCAGTCAGAGGTTGAGCTGACCAAAGGCTTAAAATCGACGATGCCGGCTATGCAAAAATACGTGAATATTCCGATGTCACGGAATGCAGCCCAACGTATCGGAATCGGTTACTACACACACGAAAACATCACCAAAGGTGTACAGAAGTCATAGTTTGGTCTATTAGGGCCATTATGGCAGTCAGAGGTTGAACTGACCAAAGGCGTAAAATCGACGATGCCGGCTATGCAAAAATACGTGAAAATTCCGATGTCACGGAATGGAGCCCAACGTATCGGAATCGGTTACTACACACACGAAAACATCACCAAAGGTGTACAGAAGTCATAGCTTGGTCTATTAGGGCCATTATGGCAGTCAGAGGTTGAACTGACCAAAGGCTTAAAATCTACGATGCCGGCTATGCAAAAATACGTGAATATTCCGATGTCACGGAATGCAGCCCAACGTATCGGAATCGGTTACTACACACACGAAAACATCACCAAAGGTGTACAGAAGTCATAGTTTGGTCTATTAGGGCCATTATGGCAGTCAGAGGTTGAGCTGACCAAAGGCGTCAAATCGACGATGCCGGCTATGCAAAAATACGTGAAAATTCCAATGTCACGGAATGGAGCCCAACGTATCGGAATCAGTTACTACACACACGAAAACATCACCAAAGGTGTACAGAAGTCATAGTTTGGTCTATTAGGGCCATTATGGCAGTCAGAGGTTGAACTGACCAAAGGCTTAAAATCGACGATGCCGGCTATGCAAAAATAAGTGAATATTCCGATGTCACGGAATGGAGCCCAACGTATCGGAATCGGTTACTACACACACGAAAACATCACCAAAGGTGTACAGAAGTCATAGTTTGGTCTATTAGGGCCATTATGGCAGTCAGAGGTTGAGCTGACCAAAGGCGTCAAATCGACGATGCCGGCTATGCAAAAATACGTGAAAATTCCGATGTCACGGAATGGAGCCCAACGTATCGGAATCGGGTAATACACACACGAAAACATCACCAAAGGTGTACAGAAGTCATAGTTTGGTCTATTAGGGCCATTATGGCAGTCAGAGTTTGAACTGACCAAAGGCTTAAAATCGACGATGCCGGCTATGCAAAAATAAGTGAATATTCCGATGTCACGGAATGCAGCCCAACGTATCGGAATCGGTTACTACACACACGAAAACATCACCAAAGGTGTACAGAAGTCATAGTTTGGTCTATTAGGGCCATTATGGCAGTCAGAGGTTGAGCTGACCAAAGGCGTCAAATCGACGATGCCGGCTATGCAAAAATACGTGCATATTCCGATGTCACGGAATGCAGCCCAACGTATCGGAATCGGTTACTACACACACGAAAACATCACCAAAGGTGTACAGAAGTCATAGTTTGGTCTATTAGGGCCATTATGGCAGTCAGAGGTTGAGCTGACCAAAGGCGTCAAATCGACGATGCCGGCTATGCAAAAATACGTGAAAATTCCAATGTCACGGAATGGAGCCCAACGTATCGGAATCAGTTACTACACACACGAAAACATCACCAAAGGTGCACAGAAGTCATAGTTTGGTCTATTAGGGCCATTATGGCAGTCAGAGGTTGAACTGACCAAAGGCTTAAAATCGACGATGCCGGCTATGCAAAAATACGTGAATATTCCGATGTCACGGAATGCAGCCCAACGTATCGGAATCGGGTAATACACACACGAAAACATCACCAAAGGTGTACAGAAGTCATAGTTTGGTCTATTAGGGCCATTATGGCAGTCAGAGTTTGAACTGACCAAAGGCTTAAAATCGACGATGCCGGCTATGCAAAAATACGTGAATATTCCGATGTCACGGAATGCAGCCCAACGTATCGGAATCGGGTAATACACACACGAAAACATCACCAAAGGTGTACAGAAGTCATAGTTTGGTCTATTAGGGCCATTATGGCAGTCAGAGGTTGAGCTGACCAAAGGCGTCAAATCGACGATGCCGGCTATGCAAAAATACGTGAAAATTCCGATGTCACGGAATGGAGCCCAACGTATCGGAATCGGGTAATACACACACGAAAACATCACCAAAGGTGTACAGAAGTCATAGTTTGGTCTATTAGGGCCATTATGGCAGTCAGAGTTTGAACTGACCAAAGGCTTAAAATCGACGATGCCGGCTATGCAAAAATAAGTGAATATTCCGATGTCACGGAATGCAGCCCAACGTATCGGAATCGGTTACTACACACACGAAAACATCACCAAAGGTGTACAGAAGTCATAGTTTGGTCTATTAGGGCCATTATGGCAGTCAGAGGTTGAGCTGACCAAAGGCGTCAAATCGACGATGCCGGCTATGCAAAAATACGTGCATATTCCGATGTCACGGAATGCAGCCCAACGTATCGGAATCGGTTACTACACACACGAAAACATCACCAAAGGTGTACAGAAGTCATAGTTTGTCTATTAGGGCCATTATGGCAGTCAGAGGTTGAGCTGACCAAAGGCGTCAAATCGACGATGCCGGCTATGCAAAAATACGTGAAAATTCCAATGTCACGGAATGGAGCCCAACGTATCGGAATCAGTTACTACACACACGAAAACATCACCAAAGGTGCACAGAAGTCATAGTTTGGTCTATTAGGGCCATTATGGCAGTCAGAGGTTGAACTGACCAAAGGCTTAAAATCGACGATGCCGGCTATGCAAAAATACGTGAATATTCCGATGTCACGGAATGCAGCCCAACGTATCGGAATCGGGTAATACACACACGAAAACATCACCAAAGGTGTACAGAAGTCATAGTTTGGTCTATTAGGGCCATTATGGCAGTCAGAGTTTGAACTGACCAAAGGCTTAAAATCGACGATGCCGGCTATGCAAAAATACGTGAATATTCCGATGTCACGGAATGCAGCCCAACGTATCGGAATCGGGTAATACACACACGAAAACATCACCAAAGGTGTACAGAAGTCATAGTTTGGTCTATTAGGGCCATTATGGCAGTCAGAGTTTGAACTGACCAAAGGCGTCAAATCGACGATGCCGGCTATGCAAAAATACGTGAAAATTCCGATGTCACGGAATGGAGCCCAACGTATCGGAATCGGTTACTACACACACGAAAACATCACCAAGGGTGTACAGAAGTCATAGTTTGGTCTATTAGGGCCATTATGGCAGTCAGAGGTTGAGCTGACCAAAGGCGTCAAATCGACGATGCCGGCTATGCAAAAATACGTGAAAATTCCGATGTCACGGAATGGAGCCCAACGTATCGGAATCGGTTACTACACACACGAAAACATCACCAAAGGTGTACAGAAGTCATAGTTTGGTCTATTAGGGCCATTATGGCAGTCAGAGGTTGAACTGACCAAAGGCTTAAAATCGACGATGCCGGCTATGCAAAAATAAGTGAATATTCCGATGTCACGGAATGGAGCCCAACGTATCGGAATCGGTTACTACACACACGAAAACATCACCAAAGGTGTACAGAAGTCATAGTTTGGTCTATTAGGGCCATTATGGCAGTCAGAGGTTGAGCTGACCAAAGGCGTCAAATCGACGATGCCGGCTATGCAAAAATACGTGCATATTCCGATGTCACGGAATGCAGCCCAACGTATCGGAATCGGTTACTACACACACGAAAACATCACCAAAGGTGTACAGAAGTCATAGTTTGGTCTATTAGGGCCATTATGGCAGTCAGAGGTTGAGCTGACCAAAGGCGTCAAATCGACGATGCCGGCTATGCAAAAATACGTGCATATTCCGATGTCACGGAATGCAGCCCAACGTATCGGAATCGGTTACTACACACACGAAAACATCACCAAAGGTGTACAGAAGTCATAGTTTGTCTATTAGGGCCATTATGGCAGTCAGAGGTTGAGCTGACCAAAGGCGTCAAATCGACGATGCCGGCTATGCAAAAATACGTGAAAATTCCAATGTCACGGAATGGAGCCCAACGTATCGGAATCAGTTACTACACACACGAAAACATCACCAAAGGTGCACAGAAGTCATAGTTTGGTCTATTAGGGCCATTATGGCAGTCAGAGGTTGAACTGACCAAAGGCTTAAAATCGACGATGCCGGCTATGCAAAAATACGTGAATATTCCGATGTCACGGAATGCAGCCCAACGTATCGGAATCGGGTAATACACACACGAAAACATCACCAAAGGTGTACAGAAGTCATAGTTTGGTCTATTAGGGCCATTATGGCAGTCAGAGTTTGAACTGACCAAAGGCTTAAAATCGACGATGCCGGCTATGCAAAAATACGTGAATATTCCGATGTCACGGAATGCAGCCCAACGTATCGGAATCGGGTAATACACACACGAAAACATCACCAAAGGTGTACAGAAGTCATAGTTTGGTCTATTAGGGCCATTATGGCAGTCAGAGTTTGAACTGACCAAAGGCGTCAAATCGACGATGCCGGCTATGCAAAAATACGTGAAAATTCCGATGTCACGAAATGGAGCCCAACGTATCGGAATCGGTTACTACACACACGAAAACATCACCAAGGGTGTACAGAAGTCATAGTTTGGTCTATTAGGGCCATTATGGCAGTCAGAGGTTGAGCTGACCAAAGGCGTCAAATCGACGATGCCGGCTATGCAAAAATACGTGAAAATTCCGATGTCACGGAATGGAGCCCAACGTATCGGAATCGGGTAATACACACACGAAAACATCACCAAAGGTGTACAGAAGTCATAGCTTGGTCTATTAGGGCCATTATGGCAGTCAGAGGTTGAGCTGACCAAAGGCTTAAAATCGACGATGCCGGCTATGCAAAAATACGTGAATATTCCGATGTCACGGAATGCAGCCCAACGTATCGGAATCGGTTACTACACACACGAAAACATCACCAAAGGTGTACAGAAGTCATAGTTTGGTCTATTAGGGCCATTATGGCAGTCAGAGGTTGAACTGACCAAAGGCGTAAAATCGACGATGCCGGCTATGCAAAAATACGTGAAAATTCCGATGTCACGGAATGGAGCCCAACGTATCGGAATCGGTTACTACACACACGAAAACATCACCAAAGGTGTACAGAAGTCATAGTTTGGTCTATTAGGGCCATTATGGCAGTCAGAGGTTGAACTGACCAAAGGCTTAAAATCTACGATGCCGGCTATGCAAAAATACGTGAATATTCCGATGTCACGGAATGCAGCCCAACGTATCGGAATCGGGTAATACACACACGAAAACATCACCAAAGGTGTACAGAAGTCATAGTTTGGTCTATTAGGGCCATTATGGCAGTCAGAGGTTGAACTGACCAAAGGCTTAAAATCGACGATGCCGGCTATGCAAAAATACGTGAATATTCCGATGTCACGGAATGCAGCCCAACGTATCGGAATCGGGTAATACACACACGAAAACATCACCAAAGGTGTACAGAAGTCATAGTTTGGTCTATTAGGGCCATTATGGCAGTCAGAGTTTGAACTGACCAAAGGCGTCAAATCGACGATGCCGGCTATGCAAAAATACGTGAAAATTCCGATGTCACGGAATGGAGCCCAACGTATCGGAATCGGTTACTACACACACGAAAACATCACCAAGGGTGTACAGAAGTCATAGTTTGGTCTATTAGGGCCATTATGGCAGTCAGAGGTTGAGCTGACCAAAGGCGTCAAATCGACGATGCCGGCTATGCAAAAATACGTGAAAATTCCGATGTCACGGAATGGAGCCCAACGTATCGGAATCGGGTAATACACACACGAAAACATCACCAAAGGTGTACAGAAGTCATAGCTTGGTCTATTAGGGCCATTATGGCAGTCAGAGGTTGAGCTGACCAAAGGCTTAAAATCGACGATGCCGGCTATGCAAAAATACGTGAATATTCCGATGTCACGGAATGCAGCCCAACGTATCGGAATCGGTTACTACACACACGAAAACATCACCAAAGGTGTACAGAAGTCATAGTTTGGTCTATTAGGGCCATTATGGCAGTCAGAGGTTGAACTGACCAAAGGCGTAAAATCGACGATGCCGGCTATGCAAAAATACGTGAAAATTCCGATGTCACGGAATGGAGCCCAACGTATCGGAATCGGTTACTACACACACGAAAACATCACCAAAGGTGTACAGAAGTCATAGCTTGGTCTATTAGGGCCATTATGGCAGTCAGAGGTTGAACTGACCAAAGGCTTAAAATCTACGATGCCGGCTATGCAAAAATACGTGAATATTCCGATGTCACGGAATGCAGCCCAACGTATCGGAATCGGGTAATACACACACGAAAACATCACCAAAGGTGTACAGAAGTCATAGTTTGTCTATTAGGGCCATTATGGCAGTCAGAGTTTGAACTGACCAAAGGCGTAAAATCGACGATGCCGGCTATGCAAAAATACGTGAATATTCCGATGTCACGGAATGCAGCCCAACGTATCGGAATCGGTTACTACACACACGAAAACATCACCAAAGGTGTACAGAAGTCATAGTTTGTCTATTAGGGCCATTATGGCAGTCAGAGGTTGAGCTGACCAAAGGCGTCAAATCGACGATGCCGGCTATGCAAAAATACGTGAAAATTCCAATGTCACGGAATGGAGCCCAACGTATCGGAATCAGTTACTACACACACGAAAACATCACCAAAGGTGTACAGAAGTCATAGTTTGGTCTATTAGGGCCATTATGGCAGTCAGAGGTTGAACTGACCAAAGGCTTAAAATCGACGATGCCGGCTATGCAAAAATAAGTGAATATTCCGATGTCACGGAATGGAGCCCAACGTATCGGAATCGGTTACTACACACACGAAAACATCACCAAAGGTGTACAGAAGTCATAGTTTGGTCTATTAGGGCCATTATGGCAGTCAGAGGTTGAGCTGACCAAAGGCGTCAAATCGACGATGCCGGCTATGCAAAAATACGTGAAAATTCCGATGTCACGGAATGGAGCCCAACGTATCGGAATCGGGTAATACACACACGAAAACATCACCAAAGGTGTACAGAAGTCATAGTTTGGTCTATTAGGGCCATTATGGCAGTCAGAGTTTGAACTGACCAAAGGCTTAAAATCGACGATGCCGGCTATGCAAAAATACGTGAATATTCCGATGTCACGGAATGCAGCCCAACGTATCGGAATCGGGTAATACACACACGAAAACATCACCAAAGGTGTACAGAAGTCATAGTTTGGTCTATTAGGGCCATTATGGCAGTCAGAGGTTGAACTGACCAAAGGCTTAAAATCGACGATGCCGGCTATGCAAAAATACGTGAAAATTCCGATGTCACGGAATGCAGCCCAACGTATCGGAATCGGGTAATACACACACGAAAACATCACCAAAGGTGTACAGAAGTCATAGTTTGGTCTATTAGGGCCATTATGGCAGTCAGAGGTTGAACTGACCAAAGGCTTAAAATCGACGATGCCGGCTATGCAAAAATACGTGAATATTCCGATGTCACGGAATGCAGCCCAACGTATCGGAATCGGGTAATACACACACGAAAACATCACCAAAGGTGTACAGAAGTCATAGTTTGGTCTATTAGGGCCATTATGGCAGTCAGAGTTTGAACTGACCAAAGGCGTCAAATCGACGATGCCGGCTATGCAAAAATACGTGAAAATTCCGATGTCACGGAATGGAGCCCAACGTATCGGAATCGGTTACTACACACACGAAAACATCACCAAAGGTGTACAGAAGTCATAGTTTGGTCTATTAGGGCCATTATGGCAGTCAGAGGTTGAGCTGACCAAAGGCGTCAAATCGACGATGCCGGCTATGCAAAAATACGTGAAAATTCCGATGTCACGGAATGGAGCCCAACGTATCGGAATCGGGTAATACACACACGAAAACATCACCAAAGGTGTACAGAAGTCATAGCTTGGTCTATTAGGGCCATTATGGCAGTCAGAGGTTGAGCTGACCAAAGGCTTAAAATCGACGATGCCGGCTATGCAAAAATACGTGAATATTCCGATGTCACGGAATGCAGCCCAACGTATCGGAATCGGTTACTACACACACGAAAACATCACCAAAGGTGTACAGAAGTCATAGTTTGGTCTATTAGGGCCATTATGGCAGTCAGAGGTTGAACTGACCAAAGGCGTCAAATCGACGATGCCGGCTATGCAAAAATACGTGAAAATTCCGATGTCACGGAATGGAGCCCAACGTATCGGAATCGGTTACTACACACACGAAAACATCACCAAAGGTGTACAGAAGTCATAGCTTGGTCTATTATTGCCATTATGGCAGTCAGAGGTTGAACTGACCAAAGGCTTAAAATCGACGATGCCGGCTATGCAAAAATACGTGAATATTCCGGCATCGTCGATTTTAAGCCTTTGGTCAGTTCAAACTCTGACTGCCACAATGGCCCTAATAAACCAAACTATGACTTCTGTACACCTTTGGTGATGTTTTCGTGTGTGTAGTAACCGATTCCGATACGTTGGGCTCCATTCCGTGACATCGGAATTTTCACGTATTTTTGCATAGCCGGCATCGTCGATTTGACGCCTTTGGTCAGCTCAACCTCTGACTGCCATAATGGCCCTAATAGACAAACTATGACTTCTGTACACCTTTGGTGATGTTTTCGTGTGTGTAGTAACCGATTCCGATACGTTGGGCTCCATTCCGTGACATCGGAATTTTCACGTATTTTTGCATAGCCGGCATCGTCGATTTGACGCCTTTGGTCAGCTCAACCTCTGACTGCCATAATGGCCCTAATAGACAAACTATGACTTCTGTACACCTTTGGTGATGTTTTCGTGTGTGTAGTAACCGATTCCGATACGTTGGGCTGCATTCCGTGACATCGGAATATTCACGTATTTTTGCATAGCCGGCATCGTCGATTTTACGCCTTTGGTCAGTTCAAACTCTGACTGCCATAATGGCCCTAATAGACAAACTATGACTTCTGTACACCTTTGGTGATGTTTTCGTGTGTGTATTACCCGATTCCGATACGTTGGGCTGCATTCCGTGACATCGGAATATTCACGTATTTTTGCATAGCCGGCATCGTCGATTTTAAGCCTTTGGTCAGTTCAACCTCTGACTGCCATAATGGCAATAATAGACCAAGCTATGACTTCTGAACTGACCAAAGGCGTCAAATCGACGATGCCGGCTATGCAAAAATACGTGAAAATTCCGATGTCACGGAATGGAGCCCAACGTATCGGAATCGGTTACTACACACACGAAAACATCACCAAAGGTGTACAGAAGTCATAGTTTGGTCTATTAGGGCCATTATGGCAGTCAGAGGTTGAGCTGACCAAAGGCGTCAAATCGACGATGCCGGCTATGCAAAAATACGTGAAAATTCCGATGTCACGGAATGGAGCCCAACGTATCGGAATCGGGTAATACACACACGAAAACATCACCAAAGGTGTACAGAAGTCATAGCTTGGTCTATTAGGGCCATTATGGCAGTCAGAGGTTGAGCTGACCAAAGGCTTAAAATCGACGATGCCGGCTATGCAAAAATACGTGAATATTCCGATGTCACGGAATGCAGCCCAACGTATCGGAATCGGTTACTACACACACGAAAACATCACCAAAGGTGTACAGAAGTCATAGTTTGGTCTATTAGGGCCATTATGGCAGTCAGAGGTTGAACTGACCAAAGGCGTCAAATCGACGATGCCGGCTATGCAAAAATACGTGAAAATTCCGATGTCACGGAATGGAGCCCAACGTATCGGAATCGGTTACTACACACACGAAAACATCACCAAAGGTGTACAGAAGTCATAGCTTGGTCTATTATTGCCATTATGGCGGTCAGAGGTTGAACTGACCAAAGGCTTAAAATCGACGATGCCGGCTATGCAAAAATACGTGAATATTCCGATGTCACGGAATGCAGCCCAACGTATCGGAATCGGGTAATACACACACGAAAACATCACCAAAGGTGTACAGAAGTCATAGTTTGTCTATTAGGGCCATTATGGCAGTCAGAGTTTGAACTGACCAAAGGCGTAAAATCGACGATGCCGGCTATGCAAAAATACGTGAATATTCCGATGTCACGGAATGCAGCCCAACGTATCGGAATCGGTTACTACACACACGAAAACATCACCAAAGGTGTACAGAAGTCATAGTTTGTCTATTAGGGCCATTATGGCAGTCAGAGGTTGAGCTGACCAAAGGCGTAAAATCGACGATGCCGGCTATGCAAAAATACGTGAAAATTCCGATGTCACGGAATGGAGCCCAACGTATCGGAATCGGTTACTACACACACGAAAACATCACCAAAGGTGTACAGAAGTCATAGTTTGTCTATTAGGGCCATTATGGCAGTCAGAGGTTGAGCTGACCAAAGGCGTCAAATCGACGATGCCGGCTATGCAAAAATACGTGAAAATTCCGATGTCACGGAATGGAGCCCAACGTATCGGAATCGGTTACTACACACACGAAAACATCACCAAAGGTGTACAGAAGTCATAGTTTGGTTTATTAGGGCCATTGTGGCAGTCAGAGTTTGAACTGACCAAAGGCTTAAAATCGACGATGCCGGCTATGCAAAAATACGTGAAAATTCCGATGTCACGGAATGCAGCCCAACGTATCGGAATCGGGTAATACACACACGAAAACATCACCAAAGGTGTACAGAAGCCATAGTTTGGCCTATTAGGGCCATTATGGCAGTCAGAGGTTGAACTGACCAAAGGCGTCAAATCGACGATGCCGGCTATGCAAAAATACGTGAATATTCCGATGTCACGGAATGCAGCCCAACGTATCGGAATCGGGTAATACACACACGAAAACATCACCAAGGGTGTACAGAAGTCATAGTTTGGTCTATTAGGGCCATTATGGCAGTCAGAGGTTGAGCTGACCAAAGGCGTCAAATCGACGATGCCGGCTATGCAAAAATACGTGAAAATTCCGATGTCACGGAATGGAGCCCAACGTATCGGAATCGGTTACTACACACACGAAAACATCACCAATGGTGTACAGAAGTCATAGTTTGGTCTATTAGGGCCATTATGGCAGTCAGAGTTTGAATTGACCAAAGGCGTAAAATCGACGATGCCGGCTATGCAAAAATACGTGAATATTCCGATGTCACGGAATGCAGCCCAACGTATCGGAATCGGGTAATACACACACGAAAACATCACCAAAGGTGTACAGAAGTCATAGTTTGGTCTATTAGGGCCATTATGGCAGTCAGAGGTTGAACTGACCAAAGGCGTCAAATCGACGATGCCGGCTATGCAAAAATACGTGAATATTCCGATGTCACGGAATGCAGCCCAACGTATCGGAATCGGTTACTACACACACGAAAACATCACCAAAGGTGTACAGAAGTCATAGTTTGGTCTATTAGGGCCATTATGGCAGTCAGAGTTTGAACTGACCAAAGGCGTCAAATCGACGATGCCGGCTATGCAAAAATACGTGAAAATTCCGATGTCACGGAATGGAGCCCAACGTATCGGAATCGGTTACTACACACACGAAAACATCACCAAAGGTGTACAGAAGTCATAGTTTGGTCTATTAGGGCCATTATGGCAGTCAGAGGTTGAGCTGACCAAAGGCGTCAAATCGACGATGCCGGCTATGCAAAAATACGTGAAAATTCCGATGTCACGGAATGCAGCCCAACGTATCGGAATCGGGTAATACACACACGAAAACATCACCAAAGGTGTACAGAAGTCATAGTTTGTCTATTAGGGCCATTATGGCAGTCAGAGTTTGAACTGACCAAAGGCTTAAAATCGACGATGCCGGCTATGCAAAAATACGTGAAAATTCCGATGTCACGGAATGCAGCCCAACGTATCGGAATCGGGTAATACACACACGAAAACATCACCAAAGGTGTACAGAAGTCATAGTTTGTCTATTAGGGCCATTATGGCAGTCAGAGTTTGAACTGACCAAAGGCTTAAAATCGACGATGCCGGCTATGCAAAAATACGTGAAAATTCCGATGTCACGGAATGCAGCCCAACGTATCGGCATCGGTTACTACACACACGAAAACATCACCAAAGGTGTACAGAAGTCATAGCTTGGTCTATTAGGGCCATTATGGCAGTCAGAGGTTGAACTGACCAAAGGCTTAAAATCGACGATGCCGGCTATGCAAAAATACGTGAAAATTCCGATGTCACGGAATGCAGCCCAAAGTATCGGAATCGGTTACTACACACACGAAAACATCACCAAAGGTGTACAGAAGTCATAGTTTGTCTATTAGGGCCATTATGGCAGTCAGAGTTTGAACTGACCAAAGGCGTCAAATCGACGATGCCGGCTATGCAAAAATACGTGAAAATTCCGATGTCACGGAATGGAGCCCAACGTATCGGAATCGGTTACTACACACACGAAAACATCACCAAAGGTGTACAGAAGTCATAGTTTGGTCTATTAGGGCCATTATGGCAGTCAGAGGTTGAGCTGACCAAAGGCGTCAAATCGACGATGCCGGCTATGCAAAAATACGTGAAAATTCCGATGTCACGGAATGGAGCCCAACGTATCGGAATCGGGTAATACACACACGAAAACATCACCAAAGGTGTACAGAAGTCATAGCTTGGTCTATTAGGGCCATTATGGCAGTCAGAGGTTGAGCTGACCAAAGGCTTAAAATCGACGATGCCGGCTATGCAAAAATACGTGAATATTCCGATGTCACGGAATGCAGCCCAACGTATCGGAATCGGTTACTACACACACGAAAACATCACCAAAGGTGTACAGAAGTCATAGTTTGGTCTATTAGGGCCATTATGGCAGTCAGAGGTTGAACTGACCAAAGGCGTCAAATCGACGATGCCGGCTATGCAAAAATACGTGAAAATTCCGATGTCACGGAATGGAGCCCAACGTATCGGAATCGGTTACTACACACACGAAAACATCACCAAAGGTGTACAGAAGTCATAGCTTGGTCTATTATTGCCATTATGGCAGTCAGAGGTTGAACTGACCAAAGGCTTAAAATCGACGATGCCGGCTATGCAAAAATACGTGAATATTCCGATGTCACGGAATGCAGCCCAACGTATCGGAATCGGGTAATACACACACGAAAACATCACCAAAGGTGTACAGAAGTCATAGTTTGTCTATTAGGGCCATTATGGCAGTCAGAGTTTGAACTGACCAAAGGCGTAAAATCGACGATGCCGGCTATGCAAAAATACGTGAATATTCCGATGTCACGGAATGCAGCCCAACGTATCGGAATCGGTTACTACACACACGAAAACATCACCAAAGGTGTACAGAAGTCATAGTTTGTCTATTAGGGCCATTATGGCAGTCAGAGGTTGAGCTGACCAAAGGCGTCAAATCGACGATGCCGGCTATGCAAAAATACGTGAAAATTCCGATGTCACGGAATGGAGCCCAACGTATCGGAATCGGTTACTACACACACGAAAACATCACCAAAGGTGTACAGAAGTCATAGTTTGTCTATTAGGGCCATTATGGCAGTCAGAGGTTGAGCTGACCAAAGGCGTCAAATCGACGATGCCGGCTATGCAAAAATACGTGAAAATTCCGATGTCACGGAATGGAGCCCAACGTATCGGAATCGGTTACTACACACACGAAAACATCACCAAAGGTGTACAGAAGTCATAGTTTGGTTTATTAGGGCCATTATGGCAGTCAGAGTTTGAACTGACCAAAGGCTTAAAATCGACGATGCCGGCTATGCAAAAATACGTGAAAATTCCGATGTCACGGAATGCAGCCCAACGTATCGGAATCGGGTAATACACACACGAAAACATCACCAAAGGTGTACAGAAGTCATAGTTTGGCCTATTAGGGCCATTATGGCAGTCAGAGGTTGAACTGACCAAAGGCGTCAAATCGACGATGCCGGCTATGCAAAAATACGTGAATATTCCGATGTCACGGAATGCAGCCCAACGTATCGGAATCGGGTAATACACACACGAAAACATCACCAAAGGTGTACAGAAGTCATAGTTTGGTCTATTAGGGCCATTATGGCAGTCAGAGGTTGAACTGACCAAAGGCTTAAAATCGACGATGCCGGCTATGCAAAAATACGTGAATATTCCGATGTCACGGAATGCAGCCCAACGTATCGGAATCGGGTAATACACACACGAAAACATCACCAAAGGTGTACAGAAGTCATAGTTTGGTCTATTAGGGCCATTATGGCAGTCAGAGTTTGAACTGACCAAAGGCGTCAAATCGACGATGCCGGCTATGCAAAAATACGTGAAAATTCCGATGTCACGGAATGGAGCCCAACGTATCGGAATCGGTTACTACACACACGAAAACATCACCAAGGGTGTACAGAAGTCATAGTTTGGTCTATTAGGGCCATTATGGCAGTCAGAGGTTGAGCTGACCAAAGGCGTCAAATCGACGATGCCGGCTATGCAAAAATACGTGAAAATTCCGATGTCACGGAATGGAGCCCAACGTATCGGAATCGGGTAATACACACACGAAAACATAACCAAAGGTGTACAGAAGTCATAGCTTGGTCTATTAGGGCCATTATGGCAGTCAGAGGTTGAGCTGACCAAAGGCTTAAAATCGACGATGCCGGCTATGCAAAAATACGTGAATATTCCGATGTCACGGAATGCAGCCCAACGTATCGGAATCGGTTACTACACACACGAAAACATCACCAAAGGTGTACAGAAGTCATAGTTTGGTCTATTAGGGCCATTATGGCAGTCAGAGGTTGAACTGACCAAAGGCGTAAAATCGACGATGCCGGCTATGCAAAAATACGTGAAAATTCCGATGTCACGGAATGGAGCCCAACGTATCGGAATCGGTTACTACACACACGAAAACATCACCAAAGGTGTACAGAAGTCATAGCTTGGTCTATTAGGGCCATTATGGCAGTCAGAGGTTGAACTGACCAAAGGCTTAAAATCTACGATGCCGGCTATGCAAAAATACGTGAATATTCCGATGTCACGGAATGCAGCCCAACGTATCGGAATCGGGTAATACACACACGAAAACATCACCAAAGGTGTACAGAAGTCATAGTTTGTCTATTAGGGCCATTATGGCAGTCAGAGTTTGAACTGACCAAAGGCGTAAAATCGACGATGCCGGCTATGCAAAAATACGTGAATATTCCGATGTCACGGAATGCAGCCCAACGTATCGGAATCGGTTACTACACACACGAAAACATCACCAAAGGTGTACAGAAGTCATAGTTTGTCTATTAGGGCCATTATGGCAGTCAGAGGTTGAGCTGACCAAAGGCGTCAAATCGACGATGCCGGCTATGCAAAAATACGTGAAAATTCCAATGTCACGGAATGGAGCCCAACGTATCGGAATCAGTTACTACACACACGAAAACATCACCAAAGGTGTACAGAAGTCATAGTTTGGTCTATTAGGGCCATTATGGCAGTCAGAGGTTGAACTGACCAAAGGCTTAAAATCGACGATGCCGGCTATGCAAAAATAAGTGAATATTCCGATGTCACGGAATGGAGCCCAACGTATCGGAATCGGTTACTACACACACGAAAACATCACCAAAGGTGTACAGAAGTCATAGTTTGGTCTATTAGGGCCATTATGGCAGTCAGAGGTTGAACTGACCAAAGGCTTAAAATCGACGATGCCGGCTATGCAAAAATAAGTGAATATTCCGATGTCACGGAATGGAGCCCAACGTATCGGAATCGGTTACTACACACACGAAAACATCACCAAAGGTGTACAGAAGTCATAGTTTGGTCTATTAGGGCCATTATGGCAGTCAGAGGTTGAGCTGACCAAAGGCGTCAAATCGACGATGCCGGCTATGCAAAAATACGTGAAAATTCCGATGTCACGGAATGGAGCCCAACGTATCGGAATCGGGTAATACACACACGAAAACATCACCAAAGGTGTACAGAAGTCATAGTTTGGTCTATTAGGGCCATTATGGCAGTCAGAGTTTGAACTGACCAAAGGCTTAAAATCGACGATGCCGGCTATGCAAAAATACGTGAATATTCCGATGTCACGGAATGCAGCCCAACGTATCGGAATCGGGTAATACACACACGAAAACATCACCAAAGGTGTACAGAAGTCATAGTTTGGTCTATTAGGGCCATTATGGCAGTCAGAGGTTGAACTGACCAAAGGCTTAAAATCGACGATGCCGGCTATGCAAAAATACGTGAAAATTCCGATGTCACGGAATGCAGCCCAACGTATCGGAATCGGGTAATACACACACGAAAACATCACCAAAGGTGTACAGAAGTCATAGTTTGGTCTATTAGGGCCATTATGGCAGTCAGAGGTTGAACTGACCAAAGGCTTAAAATCGACGATGCCGGCTATGCAAAAATACGTGAATATTCCGATGTCACGGAATGCAGCCCAACGTATCGGAATCGGGTAATACACACACGAAAACATCACCAAAGGTGTACAGAAGTCATAGTTTGGTCTATTAGGGCCATTATGGCAGTCAGAGTTTGAACTGACCAAAGGCGTCAAATCGACGATGCCGGCTATGCAAAAATACGTGAAAATTCCGATGTCACGGAATGGAGCCCAACGTATCGGAATCGGTTACTACACACACGAAAACATCACCAAAGGTGTACAGAAGTCATAGTTTGGTCTATTAGGGCCATTATGGCAGTCAGAGGTTGAGCTGACCAAAGGCGTCAAATCGACGATGCCGGCTATGCAAAAATACGTGAAAATTCCGATGTCACGGAATGGAGCCCAACGTATCGGAATCGGGTAATACACACACGAAAACATCACCAAAGGTGTACAGAAGTCATAGCTTGGTCTATTAGGGCCATTATGGCAGTCAGAGGTTGAGCTGACCAAAGGCTTAAAATCGACGATGCCGGCTATGCAAAAATACGTGAATATTCCGATGTCACGGAATGCAGCCCAACGTATCGGAATCGGTTACTACACACACGAAAACATCACCAAAGGTGTACAGAAGTCATAGTTTGGTCTATTAGGGCCATTATGGCAGTCAGAGGTTGAACTGACCAAAGGCGTCAAATCGACGATGCCGGCTATGCAAAAATACGTGAAAATTCCGATGTCACGGAATGGAGGCCAACGTATCGGAATCGGTTACTACACACACGAAAACATCACCAAAGGTGTACAGAAGTCATAGCTTGGTCTATTATTGCCATTATGGCAGTCAGAGTTTGAACTGACCAAAGGCGTAAAATCGACGATGCCGGCTATGCAAAAATACGTGAATATTCCGATGTCACGGAATGCAGCCCAACGTATCGGAATCGGTTACTACACACACGAAAACATCACCAAAGGTGTACAGAAGTCATAGTTTGTCTATTAGGGCCATTATGGCAGTCAGAGGTTGAGCTGACCAAAGGCGTCAAATCGACGATGCCGGCTATGCAAAAATACGTGAAAATTCCGATGTCACGGAATGCAGCCCAACGTATCGGAATCGGTTACTACACACACGAAAACATCACCAAAGGTGTACAGAAGTCATAGTTTGTCTATTAGGGCCATTATGGCAGTCAGAGGTTGAGCTGACCAAAGGCGTCAAATCGACGATGCCGGCTATGCAAAAATACGTGAAAATTCCGATGTCACGGAATGGAGCCCAACGTATCGGAATCGGTTACTACACACACGAAAACATCACCAAAGGTGTACAGAAGTCATAGTTTGGTTTATTAGGGCCATTGTGGCAGTCAGAGTTTGAACTGACCAAAGGCTTAAAATCGACGATGCCGGCTATGCAAAAATACGTGAAAATTCCGATGTCACGGAATGCAGCCCAACGTATCGGAATCGGGTAATACACACACGAAAACATCACCAAAGGTGTACAGAAGTCATAGTTTGGCCTATTAGGGCCATTATGGCAGTCAGAGGTTGAACTGACCAAAGGCGTCAAATCGACGATGCCGGCTATGCAAAAATACGTGAATATTCCGATGTCACGGAATGCAGCCCAACGTATCGGAATCGGGTAATACACACACGAAAACATCACCAAGGGTGTACAGAAGTCA
>CAJNIU020000111.1:0-22472 GCA_905231855.2 Eristalis tenax
GTACTTTTGCATAGCTGCCATCGTCGATGTGAGGCCTTTAGGCAGTTCAACCTCTGACTGCCATAATGGCCCTAATAGACCAAACTATGGCTTGTATACACCTTTGGTGATGTTTTCGTATGTGTACTAACCGATTCTGATACGCTGGGCTGCATTTCGAAACATCGAAATTTTCACGTACTTTTGCATACCTGGCATCGTCGATGTGAGGCCTTTAGGCAGTTCAACCTCTGACTGCCATAATGGCCCTAATAGACCAAACTATGGCTTGTATACACCTTTGGTGATGTTTCCGTGTGTGTACTAACCGATTCTGATACGCTGGGCTGCATTTCAGGACATCGAAATTTTCACGTACTTTTGCATACCTGGCATCGTCGATGTGAGGCCTTTAGGCGGTTCAACCTCTGACTGCCATAATGGCCCTAATATACCAAACTATGGCTTGTATACACCTTTGGTGATGTTTTCGTGTGTGCATTAACCGATTCTGATACGCTGGGCAGCATTTCCATCAGCATTTCGAGACATCGAAATTTTCACGTACTTTTGCATACCTGGCATCGTCGATGTGAGGCCTTTAGGCAGTTCAACCTCTGACTGCCATAATGGCCCTAATAGACCAAACTATGGCTTGCATACACCTTTGGTGATGTTTTCGTGTGTGTATTAACCGATTCTGATACGCTGGGCTGCATTTCAGGACATCGAAATTTTCACGTACTTTTGCATACCTGGCATCGTCGAAGTGAGGCCTTTAGGCAGTTCAACCTCTGACTGCCATAATGGCCCTAATAGACCAAACTATGGCTTGTATACACCTTTGGTGATGTTTTCGTGTATTTCACGTACTTTTGCATACCTGGCATCGTCGATGTGAGGCCTTTAGGCAGTTCAACCTCTGACTGCCATAATGGCCCTAATAGACCAAACTATGGCTTGTATACACCTTTGGTGATGTTTTCGTGTGTGTATTAACCGATTCTGATTCGCTGGGCTGCATTTCAGGACATCGAAATTTTCACGTACTTTTGCATACCTGGCATCGTCGATGTGAGGCCTTTAGGCGGTTCAAGCTCTGACTGCCATTCAACCTCTGACTGCCGTTCAACCTCATGACAGACTATGGCTTGTATACACCTTTGGTGATGTTTTCGTGTGTGTATTAACCGATTGTGATACGCTGGGCTGCATTTCAGGACATTTAAATTTTCACGTACTTTTGCATACCTGGCATCGTCGATGTGAGGCCTTTAGGCAGTTCAAGCTCTGACTGCCATAATGGCCCTAATAGACCAAACTATGGCTTGTATACACCTTTGGTGATGTTTTCGTGTATTTCACGTACTTTTGCATACCTGGCATCGTCGATGTGAGGCCTTTAGGCAGTTCAACCTCTGACTGCCATAATGGCCCTAATAGACCAAACTATGGCTTGTATACACCTTTGATGATGTTTTCGTGTGTGTATTAACCGATTCTGATACGCTGGGCTGCATTTCAGGACATCGAAATTTTCACGTACTTTTGCATACCTGGCATCGTCGATGTGAGGGCCTTTAGGCAGTTCAACCTCTGACTGCCATAATGGCCCTAATAGACCAAACTATGGCTTGTATACACCTTTGGTGATGTTTTCGTGTGTGTATTAACCGATTCTGATACGCTGGGCTGCATTTCAGGACATCGAAATTTTCACGTACTTTTGCATACCTGGCATCGTCGATGTGAGGCCTTTAGGCGGTTCAACCTCTGACTGCCATTCAACCTCTGACTGCCGTTCAACCTCATGACTGACTATGGCTTGTATACACCTTTGGTGATGTTTTCGTGTGTGTATTAACCGATTCTGATACGCTGGGCTGCATTTCAGGACATTTAAATTTTCACGTACTTTTGCATACCTGGCATCGTCGATGTGAGGCCTTCAGGCAGTTCAACCTCTGACAGCCATAATGGCCCTAATAGACCAAACTATGGCTTGTATACACCTTTGGTGATGTTTTCGAGTGTGTATTAACCGATTCTGATACGCTGGGCTGCATTTCAGGACATCGAAATTTTCTCGTACTTTTGCATACCTGGCATCGTCGATGTGAGGCCTTTAGGCGGTTCAACCTCTGACTGCCATTCAACCTCTGACTGCCGTTCAACCTCATGACTGACTATGGCTTGTATACACCTTTGGTGATGTTTGCGTGTGTGTATTAACCGATTCTGATACGCTGGGCTGCATTTCAGGACATCGAAATTTTCACGTACTTTTGCATACCTGGCATCGTCGATGTGAGGCCTTTAGGCAGTTCAACCTCTGACTGCCATAATGGCCCTAATAGACCAAACTATGGCTTGTATACACCTTTGGTGATGTTTTCGTGTGTGTATTAACCGATTCTGATACGCTGGGCTGCATTTCAGGACATCGAAATTTTCACGTACTTTTGCATACCTGGCATCATCGATGTGAGGCCTTTAGGCGGTTCAACCTCTGACTGCCATAATGGCCCTAATAGACCAAACTATGGCTTGTATACACCTTTGGTGATATTTTCGTGTGTGCATTAACCGATTCTGATACGCTGGGCTGCATTTCAGGACATCGAAATTTTCACGTACTTTTGCATACCTGGCATCGTCGATGTGAGGCCTTCAGGCAGTTCAACCTCTGACCTGCCATTATGGCCCTAATAGACCAAACTATGGCTTGTATACACCTTTGGTGATGTTTGTGTGTACTAACCGATTCTGATACGCTGGGCAGCATTTCCATCAGCATTTCGAGACATCGAAATTTTCACGTACTTTTGCATACCTGGCATCGTCGATGTGAGGCCTTTAGGTAGTTCAACCTCTGACAGCCATAATGGCCCTAATAAACCGAACGATGGCTTGTATACACCTTTGGTGATGTTTTCGAGTGTGTATTAACCGATTCTGATACTTGGGATGCATTTCAGGACATCGAAATTTTCACGTGCTTTTGCATACCTGGCATCGTCGATGTGAGGCCTTCAGGCAGTTCAACCTCTGACTGCCATAATGGCCCTAATAGACCAAACTATGGCTTGTATACACCTTTGGTGATGTTTTTCGTGTGTGTATTAACCGATTCTGATACGCTGGGCTGCATTTCAGGACATCGAAATTTTCACGTACTTTTGCATACCTGGCATCGTCGATGTGAGGCCTTAAGGCAGTTCAACCTCTGACTGCCATAATGGCCCTAATAGACCAAACTATGGCTTGTATACACCTTTGGTGATGTTTTCGTGTGTGTATTAACCGATTCTGATACGCTGGGCTGCATTTCAGGACATCGAAATTTTCACGTACTTTTGCATACCTGGCATCGTCGATGTGAGGCCTTTAGGTAGTTCAACCTCTGACAGCCATAATGGCCCCTAATAAACCGAACGATGGCTTGTATACACCTTTGGTGATGTTTTCGAGTGTGTATTAACCGATTCTGATACGCTGGGCAGCATTTCGAGACATCGAAATTTTCACGTACTTTTGCATACCTGGCATCGTCGATGTGAGGCCTTTAGGTAGTTCAACCTCTGACAGCCATAATGGCCCTAATAAACCGAACGATGGCTTGTATACACCTTTGGTGATGTTTTCGAGTGTGTATTAACCGATTCTGATACTTGGGATGCATTTCAGGACATCGAAATTTTCACGTGCTTTTGCATACCTGGCATCGTCGATGTGAGGCCTTCAGGCAGTTCAACCTCTGACTGCCATAATGGCCCTAATAGACCAAACTATGGCTTGTATACACCTTTGGTGATGTTTTCGAGTGTGTATTAACCGATTCTGATACGCTGGGCAGCATTTCGAGACATCGAAATTTTCACGTACTTTTGCATACCTGACATCGTCGATGTGAGGCCTTTAGGCAGTTCAACCTCTGACTGCCATAATGGCCCTAATAGACCGAACTATGGCTTGTATACACCTTTGGTGATGTTTTCGTGTGTGTATTAACCGATTCTGATACGCTGGGCTGCATTTCAGGACATCGAAATTTTCACGTATTTTTGCATACCTGGCATCGTCGATGTGAGGCCTTAAGGCAGTTCAACCTCTGACTGCCATAATGGCCCTAATAGACCAAACTATGGCTTGTATACACCTTTGGTGATGTTTTCGTGTGTGTATTAACCGATTCTGATACGCTGGGCTGCATTTCAGGACATCGAAATTTTCACGTACTTTTGCATACTTGGCATCGTCGATGTGAGGCCTTTAGGCGGTTCAACCTCTGACAGCCATAATGGCCCTAATAAACCGAACGATGGCTTGTATACACCTTTGGTGATGTTTTCGAGTGTGTATTAACCGATTCTGATACTTGGGATGCATTTCAGGACATCGAAATTTTCACGTGCTTTTGCATACCTGGCATCGTCGATGTGAGGCCTTCAGGCAGTTCAACCTCTGACTGCCATAATGGCCCTAATAGACCAAACTATGGCTTGTATACACCTTTGGTGATGTTTTCGTGTGTGTATTAACCGATTCTGATACGCTGGGCTGCATTTCAGGACATCGAAATTTTCACGTACTTTTGCATACCTGGCATCGTCGATGTGAGGCCTTAAGGCAGTTCAACCTCTGACTGCCATAATGGCCCTAATAGACCAAACTATGGCTTGTATACACCTTTGGTGATGTTTTCGTGTGTGTATTAACCGATTCTGATACGCTGGGCTGCATTTCAGGACATCGAAATTTTCACGTACTTTTGCATACCTGGCATCGTCGATGTGAGGCCTTTAGGTAGTTCAACCTCTGACAGCCATAATGGCCCTAATAAACCGAACGATGGCTTGTATACACCTTTGGTGATGTTTTCGAGTGTGTATTAACCGATTCTGATACGCTGGGCAGCATTTCGAGACATCGAAATTTTCACGTACTTTTGCATACCTGGCATCGTCGATGTGAGGCCTTTAGGTAGTTCAACCTCTGACAGCCATAATGGCCCTAATAAACCGAACGATGGCTTGTATACACCTTTGGTGATGTTTTCGAGTGTGTATTAACCGATTCTGATACTTGGGATGCATTTCAGGACATCGAAATTTTCACGTGCTTTTGCATACCTGGCATCGTCGATGTGAGGCCTTCAGGCAGTTCAACCTCTGACTGCCATAATGGCCCTAATAGACCAAACTATGGCTTGTATACACCTTTGGTGATGTTTTCGAGTGTGTATTAACCGATTCTGATACGCTGGGCAGCATTTCGAGACATCGAAATTTTCACGTACTTTTGCATACCTGACATCGTCGATGTGAGGCCTTTAGGCAGTTCAACCTCTGACTGCCATAATGGCCCTAATAGACCGAACTATGGCTTGTATACACCTTTGGTGATGTTTTCGTGTGTGTATTAACCGATTCTGATACGCTGGGCTGCATTTCAGGACATCGAAATTTTCACGTACTTTTGCATACCTGGCATCGTCGATGTGAGGCCTTAAGGCAGTTCAACCTCTGACTGCCATAATGGCCCTAATAGACCAAACTATGGCTTGTATACACCTTTGGTGATGTTTTCGTGTGTGTATTAACCGATTCTGATACGCTGGGCTGCATTTCAGGACATCGAAATTTTCACGTACTTTTGCATACTTGGCATCGTCGATGTGAGGCCTTTAGGCGGTTCAACCTCTGACTGCCATAATGGCCCTAATAGACCAAACTATGGCTTGTATACACCTTTGGTGATGTTTTCGTGTGTGTATTAACCGATTCTGATACGCTGGGCTGCATTTCAGGACATCGAAATTTTCACGTACTTTTGCATACCTGGCATCGTCGATGTGAGGCCTTTAGGCAGTTCAACCTCTGACTGCCATAATGGCCCTAATAGACCAAACTATGGCTTGTATACACCTTTGGTGATGTTTTCGTGTGTGCATTAACCGATTCTGATACGCTGGGCAGCATTTCCATCAGCATTTCGAGACATCGAAATTTTCACGTACTTTTGCATACCTGGCATCGTCGATGTGAGGCCTTTAGGCAGTTCAACCTCTGACAGCCATAATGGCCCTAATAGACCAAACTATGGCTTGTATACACCTTTGGTGATGTTTTCGTGTGTGTATTAACCGATTCTGATACGCTGGGCTGCATTTCAGGACATTTAAATTTTCACGTACTTTTGCATACCTGGCATCGTCGATGTGAGGCCTTTAGGCAGTTCAACCTCTGACTGCCATAATGGCCCTAATAGACCAAACTATGGCTTGTATACACCGTTGGTGATGTTTTCGTGTGTGTATTAACCGATTCTGATACGCTGGGCTGCATTTCAGGACATCGAAATTTTCACGTACTTTTGCATACCTGGCATCGTCGATGTGAGGCCTTTAGGCAGTTCAACCTCTGACTGCCATAATGGCCCTAATAGAATAACCTATGGCTTGTATACACCTTTGTTGATGTTTTCGTGTGTGTATTAACCGATTCTGATACGCTGGGCAGCATTTCGAGACATCGAAATTTTCACGTACTTTTGCATACCTGGCATCGTCGATGTGAGGCCTTTAGGCAGTTCAACCTCTGACTGCCATAATGGCCCTACTAGACCAAACTATGGCTTGTATACACCTTTGGTGATGTTTTCGAGTGTGTATTAACCGATTCTGATACGCTGGGCTGCATTTCAGGACATCGAAATTTTCACGTACTTTTGCATACCTGGCATCGTCGATGTGAGGCCTTTAGGCAGTTCAACCTCTGACTGCCATAATGGCCCTAATAGACCAAACTATGGCTTGTATACACCTTTGGTGATGTTTTCGTGTGTGTATTAACCGATTCTGATACGCTGGGCTGCATTTCAGGACATCGAAATTTTCACGTACTTTTGCATACCTGGCATCGTCGATGTGAGGCCTTAAGGCAGTTCAACCTCTGACTGCCATAATGGCCCTAATAGACCAAACTATGGCTTGTATACACCTTTGGTGATGTTTTCGTGTGTGTATTAACCGATTCTGATACGCTGGGCAGCATTTCCATCAGCATTTCGAGACATCGAAATTTTCACGTACTTTTGCATACCTGGCATCGTCGATGTGAGGCCTTTAGGCAGTTCAACCTCTGACTGCCATAATGGCCCTAATAGACCAAACTATGGCTTGTATACACCTTTGGTGATGTTTTCGAGTGTGTATTAACCGATTCTGATACGCTGGGCTGCATTTCAGGACATTTAAATTTTCACGTACTTTTGCATACCTAGCATCGTCGATGTGAGGCCTTCAGGCAGTTCAACCTCTGACTGCCATAATGGCCCTAATAGACCAAACTATGGCTTGTATACACCTTTGGTGATGTTTTCGAGTGTGTATTAACCGATTCTGATACGCTGGGCTGCATTTCAGGACATTTAAATTTTCACGTACTTTTGCATACCTGGCATCGTCGATGTGAGGCCTTTAGGCAGTTCAACCTCTGACTGCCATAATGGCCCTAATAGACCAAACTATGGCTTGTATACACCTTTGGTGATGTTTTCGTGTGTGTATTAACCGATTCTGATACGCTGGGCAGCATTTCGAGACATCGGAATTTTCACGTACTTTTGCATACCTGGCATCGTCGATGTGAGGCCTTTAGGTAGTTCAACCTCTGACAGCCATAATTTCCCTAATAAACCAAACGATGGCTTGTATACACCTTTGGTGATGTTTTCGAGTGTGTATTAACCGATTCTGATACGCTGAGCTGCATTTCGAGACATCGAAATTTTCACGTACTTTTGCATACCTGGCATCGTCGATGTGAGGCCTTTAGGCAGTTCAACCTCTGACAGCCCTAATGGCCCTAATAAACCAAACTATGGCTTGTATACACCTTTGGTGATGTTTTCGAGTGTGTATTAACCGATTCTGATACGCTGGGCTGCATTTCAGGACATCGAAATTTTCACGTACTTTTGCATACCTGGCATCGTCGATGTGAGGCCTTTAGGCAGTTCAACCTCTGACTGCCATAATGGCCCTAATAGACCAAACTATGGCTTGTATACACCTTTGGTGATGTTTTCGTGTGTGTACTAACCGATTCTGATACGCTGGGCAGCATTTCCATCAGCATTTCGAGACATCGAAATTTTCACGTACTTTTGCATACCTGGCATCGTCGATGTGAGGCCTTTAGGCAGTTCAACCTCTGACTGCCATAATGGCCCTAGTAGACCAAACTATGGCTTGTATACACCTTTGGTGATGTTTTCGAGTGTGTATTAACCGATTCTGATACGCTGGGCTGCATTTCAGGACATCGAAATTTTCACGTACTTTTGCATACCTGGCATCGTCGATGTGAGGCCTTTAGGCAGTTCAACCTCTGACTGCCATAATGGCCCTAATAGACCAAACTATGGCTTGTATACACCTTTGGTGATGTTTTCGTGTGTGTATTAACCGATTCTGATACGCTGGGCTGCATTTCAGGACATCGAAATTTTCACGTACTTTTGCATACCTGGCATCGTCGATGTGAGGCCTTTAGGCAGTTCAATCTCTGACTGCCATAATGGCCCTAATAGACCAAACTATGGCTTGTATACACCTTTGGTGATGTTTTCGTGTGTGTATTAACCGATTCTGATACGCTGGGCTGCATTTCAGGACATCGAAATTTTCACGTACTTTTGCATACCTGGCATCGTCGATGTGAGGCCTTTAGGCAGTTCAACCTCTGACTGCCATAATGGCCCTAATAGACCAAACTATGGCTTGTATACACCTTTGGTGATGTTTTCGAGTCTGTATTAACCGATTCTGATACGCTGGGCTGCATTTCAGGACATCGAAATTTTCACGTACTTTTGCATACCTGGCACCGTCGATGTGAGGCCTTTAGGCAGTTCAACCTCTGACTACCATAATGGCCCTAATAGACCAAACTATGGCTTGTATACACCGTTGGTGATGTTTTCGTGTGTGTATTAACCGATTCTGATACGCTGGGCAGCATTTCGAGACATCGAAATTTTCACGTACTTTTGCATACCTGGCATCGTCGATGTGAGGCCTTTAGGCAGTTCAACCTCTGACAGCCATAATGGCCCAAATAAACCAAACTATGGCTTGTATACACCTTTGGTGATGTTTTCGAGTGTGTATTAACCGATTCTGATACGCTGGGCTGCATTTCAGGACATCGAAATTTTCACGTACTTTTGCATACCTGGCATCGTCGATGTGAGGCCTTTAGGCAGTTCAACCTCTGACTGCCATAATGGCCCTAATAGACCAAACTATGGCTTGTATACACCTTTGGTGATGTTTTCGTGTGTGTATTAACCGATTCTGATACGCTGGGCTGCATTTCAGGACATCGAAATTTTCACGTACTTTTGCATACCTGGCATCGTCGATGTGAGGCCTTTAGGCAGTTCAACCTCTGACTGCCATAATGGCCCTAATAGAATAACCTATGGCTTGTATACACCTTTGTTGATGTTTTCGTGTGTGTATTAACCGATTCTGATACGCTGGGCAGCATTTCGAGACATCGAAATTTTCACGTACTTTTGCATACCTGGCATCGTCGATGTGAGGCCTTTAGGCAGTTCAACCTCTGACTGCCATAATGGCCCTACTAGACCAAACTATGGCTTGTATACACCTTTGGTGATGTTTTCGAGTGTGTATTAACCGATTCTGATACGCTGGGCTGCATTTCAGGACATCGAAATTTTCACGTACTTTTGCATACCTGGCATCGTCGATGTGAGGCCTTTAGGCAGTTCAACCTCTGACTGCCATAATGGCCCTAATAGACCAAACTATGGCTTGTATACACCTTTGGTGATGTTTTCGTGTGTGTATTAACCGATTCTGATACGCTGGGCTGCATTTCAGGACATCCAAATTTTCACGTACTTTTGCATACCTGGCATCGTCGATGTGAGGCCTTAAGGCAGTTCAACCTCTGACTGCCATAATGGCCCTAATAGACCAAACTATGGCTTGTATACACCTTTGGTGATGTTTTCGTGTGTGTATTAACCGATTCTGATACGCTGGGCAGCATTTCCATCAGCATTTCGAGACATCGAAATTTTCACGTACTTTTGCATACCTGGCATCGTCGATGTGAGGCCTTTAGGCAGTTCAACCTCTGACTGCCATAATGGCCCTAATAGACCAAACTATGGCTTGTATACACCTTTGGTGATGTTTTCGAGTGTGTATTAACCGATTCTGATACGCTGGGCTGCATTTCAGGACATTTAAATTTTCACGTACTTTTGCATACCTAGCATCGTCGATGTGAGGCCTTCAGGCAGTTCAACCTCTGACTGCCATAATGGCCCTAATAGACCAAACTATGGCTTGTATACACCTTTGGTGATGTTTTCGAGTGTGTATTAACCGATTCTGATACGCTGGGCTGCATTTCAGGACATTTAAATTTTCACGTACTTTTGCATACCTGGCATCGTCGATGTGAGGCCTTTAGGCAGTTCAACCTCTGACTGCCATAATGGCCCTAATAGACCAAACTATGGCTTGTATACACCTTTGGTGATGTTTTCGTGTGTGTATTAACCGATTCTGATACGCTGGGCAGCATTTCGAGACATCGGAATTTTCACGTACTTTTGCATACCTGGCATCGTCGATGTGAGGCCTTTAGGTAGTTCAACCTCTGACAGCCATAATTTCCCTAATAAACCAAACGATGGCTTGTATACACCTTTGGTGATGTTTTCGAGTGTGTATTAACCGATTCTGATACGCTGAGCTGCATTTCGAGACATCGAAATTTTCACGTACTTTTGCATACCTGGCATCGTCGATGTGAGGCCTTTAGGCAGTTCAACCTCTGACAGCCCTAATGGCCCTAATAAACCAAACTATGGCTTGTATACACCTTTGGTGATGTTTTCGAGTGTGTATTAACCGATTCTGATACGCTGGGCTGCATTTCAGGACATCGAAATTTTCACGTACTTTTGCATACCTGGCATCGTCGATGTGAGGCCTTTAGGCAGTTCAACCTCTGACTGCCATAATGGCCCTAATAGACCAAACTATGGCTTGTATACACCTTTGGTGATGTTTTCGTGTGTGTACTAACCGATTCTGATACGCTGGGCAGCATTTCCATCAGCATTTCGAGACATCGAAATTTTCACGTACTTTTGCATACCTGGCATCGTCGATGTGAGGCCTTTAGGCAGTTCAACCTCTGACTGCCATAATGGCCCTAATAGACCAAACTATGGCTTGTATACACCTTTGGTGATGTTTTCGAGTGTGTATTAACCGATTCTGATACGCTGGGCTGCATTTCAGGACATCGAAATTTTCACGTACTTTTGCATACCTGGCATCGTCGATGTGAGGCCTTTAGGCAGTTCAACCTCTGACTGCCATAATGGCCCTAATAGACCAAACTATGGCTTGTATACACCTTTGGTGATGTTTTCGTGTGTGTATTAACCGATTCTGATACGCTGGGCTGCATTTCAGGACATCGAAATTTTCACGTACTTTTGCATACCTGGCATCGTCGATGTGAGGCCTTTAGGCAGTTCAATCTCTGACTGCCATAATGGCCCTAATAGACCAAACTATGGCTTGTATACACCTTTGGTGATGTTTTCGTGTGTGTATTAACCGATTCTGATACGCTGGGCTGCATTTCAGGACATCGAAATTTTCACGTACTTTTGCATACCTGGCATCGTCGATGTGAGGCCTTTAGGCAGTTCAACCTCTGACTGCCATAATGGCCCTAATAGACCAAACTATGGCTTGTATACACCTTTGGTGATGTTTTCGAGTCTGTATTAACCGATTCTGATACGCTGGGCTGCATTTCAGGACATCGAAATTTTCACGTACTTTTGCATACCTGGCACCGTCGATGTGAGGCCTTTAGGCAGTTCAACCTCTGACTACCATAATGGCCCTAATAGACCAAACTATGCCTTGTATACACCTTTGGTGATGTTTTCGTGTGTGTATTAACCGATTCTGATACGCTGGGCAGCATTTCGAGACATCGAAATTTTCACGTACTTTTGCATACCTGGCATCGTCGATGTGAGGCCTTTAGGCAGTTCAACCTCTGACAGCCATAATGGCCCAAATAAACCAAACTATGGCTTGTATACACCTTTGGTGATGTTTTCGAGTGTGTATTAACCGATTCTGATACGCTGGGCTGCATTTCAGGACATCGAAATTTTCACGTACTTTTGCATACCTGGCATCGTCGATGTGAGGCCTTTAGGCAGTTCAACCTCTGACTGCCATAATGGCCCTAATAGACCAAACTATGGCTTGTATACACCTTTGGTGATGTTTTCGTGTGTGTATTAACCGATTCTGATACGCTGGGCAGCATTTCCATCAGCATTTCGAGACATCGAAATTTTCACGTACTTTTGCATACCTGGCATCGTCGATGTGAGGCCTTTAGGCAGTTCAACCTCTGACAGCCATAATGGCCCTAATAAACCAAACTATGGCTTGTATACACCTTTGGTGATGTTTTCGAGTGTGTATTAACCGATTCTGATACGCTGGGCTGCATTTCAGGACATCGAAATTTTCACGTACTTTTGCATACCTGGCATCGTCGATGTGAGGCCTTTAGGCAGTTCAACCTCTGACTGCCATAATGGCCCTAATAGACCAAACTATGGCTTGTATACACCTTTGGTGATGTTTTCGTGTGTGTACTAACCGATTCTGATACGCTGGGCAGCATTTCGAGACATCGAAATTTTCACGTACTTTTGCATACCTGGCATCGTCGATGTGAGGCCTTTAGGTAGTTCAACCTCTGACAGCCATAATGGCCCTAATAAACCAAACGATGGCTTGTACACACCTTTGGTGATGTTTTCGAGTGTGTATTAACCGATTCTGATACGCTGAGCTGCATTTCAGGACATCGAAATTTTCACGTACTTTTGCATACCTGGCATCGTCGATGTGAGGCCTTAAGGCAGTTCAACCTCTGACTGCCATAATGGCCCTAATAGACCAAACTATGGCTTGTATACACCTTTGGTGATGTTTTCGTGTGTGTATTAACCGATTCTGATACGCTGGGCAGCATTTCCATCAGCATTTCGAGACATCGAAATTTTCACGTACTTTTGCATACCTGTCATCGTCGATGTGAGGCCTTTAGGCAGTTCAACCTCTGACTGCCATAATGGCCCTAATAGACCAAACTATGGCTTGTATACACCTTTGGTGATGTTTTCGTGTGTGTATTAACCGATTCTGATACGCTGGGCTGCATTTCAGGACATCGAAATTTTCACGTGCTTTTGCATACCTAGCATCGTCGATGTGAGGCCTTCAGGCAGTTCAACCTCTGACTGCCATAATGGCCCTAATAGACCAAACTATGGCTTGTATACACCTTTGGTGATGTTTTCGTGTGTGCATTAACCGATTCTGATACGCTGGGCTGCATTTCAGGACATCGAAATTTTCACGTACTTTTGCATACCTGGCATCGTCGATGTGAGGCCTTCTGGCAGTTCAACCTCTGACTGCCATAATGGCCCTAATAGACCAAACTATGGCTTGTATACACCTTTGGTGATTTTTTCGAATGTGTATTAACCGAATCTGATACGCTGGGCTGCATTTCAGGACATTGAAATTTTCACGTACTTTTCACCTTTGGTGATGTTTTCGAGTGTGTATTAACCTATTCTGATACGCTGGGCTGCATTTCAGGACATCGAAATTTTCACGTACTTTTGCATACCTGGCATCGTCGATGTGAGGCCTTTAGGCAGTTCAACCTCTGACTGCCATAATGGCAATAATAGACCAAACTATGGCTTGTATACACCTTTGATGATGTTTTCGTGTGTGTATTAACCGATTCTGATACGCTGGGCTGCATTTCTGGACATCGAAATTTAGGCAGTTCAACTTCTGACTGCCATAATGGCCCTAATAGACCAAACTATGGCTTGTATACACCTTTGGTGATGTTTTCGTGTGTGTATTAACCGATTCTGATACGCTGGGCTGCATTTCAGGACATCGAAATTTTCACGTACTTTTGCATACCTGGCATCGTCGATGTGAGGCCTTAAGGCAGTTCAACCTCTGACTGCCATAATGGCCCTAATAGACCAAACTATGGCTTGTATACACCTTTGGTGATGTTTTCGTGTGTGTACTAACCGATTCTGATACGCTGGGCAGCATTTCCATCAGCATTTCGAGACATCGAAATTTTCACGTACTTTTGCATACCTGGCATCGTCGATGTGAGGCCTTTAGGCAGTTCAACCTCTGACTGCCATAATGGCCCTAATAGACCAAACTATGGCTTGTATACACCTTTGGTGATGTTTTCGTGTGTGTATTAGCCGATTCTGATACGCTGGGCAGCATTTCGAGTCGTCGAAATTTTCACGTACTTTTGCATACCTGGCATCGTCGATGTGAGGCCTTTAGTCAGTTCAACCTCTGACTGCCATAATGGCCCTATTAGACAAAACTATGGCTTGTATACACCTTTGGTGATGTTTTCGTGTGTGCATTAACCGATTCTGATACGCTGGGCTGCATTTCGAGACATCGAAATTTTCACGTGCTTTTGCATACCTGGCATCGTCGATGTGAGGCCTTCAGGCAGTTCAACCTCTGACTGCCATAATGGCCCTAATAGACCAAACTATGGCTTGTATACACCTTTGGTGATGTTTTCGTGTGTGCATTAACCGATTCTGATACGCTGGGCTGCATTTCAGGACATCGAAATTTTCACGTACTTTTGCATACCTGGCATCGTCGATGTGAGGCCTTTAGGCAGTTCAACCTCTGACTACCATAATGGCCCTAATAGACCAAACTATGGCTTGTATACACCTTTGGTGATGTTTTCGAGTGTGTATTAACCGATTCTGATACGCTGGGCTGCATTTCAGGACATCGAAATTTTCACGTACTTTTGCATACCTGGCATCGTCGATGTGAGGCCTTTAGGCAGTTCAAGCTCTGACTGCCATAATGGCCCTAATAGACCAAACTATGGCTTGTATACACCTTTGGTGATGTATGACTTTCGGGAGACCCCAGTGTCCCAGTGTCAGTCGTATGGGCCCCAGTGTCCCGAAACTCGTGTCGGTATGGGCCTACATGACTTTCGGGACACCCCAGTGTCGTCCCGAAACTCGTGTCGGTATGGGCCGACATGACTTTCGGGACACCCCAGTGTCGTCCCGAATCTCGTGTCGGTATGGGCCGACATGACTTTCGGGACACCCCAGTGTCGTCCCGAAACTCGTGTCGGTATGGGCCGACATGACTTTCGGGACACCCCAGTGTCGTCCCGAAACTCGTGTCGGTATGGGCCGACATGACTTTCGGGACACCCCAGTGTCGTCCCGAAACTCGTGTCGGTATGGGCCGACATGACTTTCGGGACACCCCAGTGTCGTCCCGAAACTCGTGTCGGTATGGGCCGACATGACTTTCGGGACACCCCAGTGTGACAGTGACACCCCAGTGTCCCGAAACTCGTGTCGGTATGGGCCAACATGACTTTCGGGACACCCCAGTGTGTCGGTCGGTCGGTATGGGCCGACATGACCTTCGGGACACCCCAGTGTCCCGAAACTCGTGTCGGTATGGGCCGACATGACTTTCGGGACATGACTTTCGGGACACCCCAGTGTCCCGAAACTCGTGTCGGTATGGGCCGACATGACTTTCGGGACACCCCAGTGTCCCGAAACTCGTGTCGGTATGGGCCGACATGACTTTCGGGACACCCCAGTGTCCCGAAACTCGTGTCGGTATGGGCCGACATGACTTTCGGGACACCCCAGTGTCCACATGACTTTCGGGACACCCCAGTGTCCCGAAACTCGTGTCGGTATGGGCCGACATGACTTTCGGGACACCCCAGTGTCCCGAAACTCGTGTCGGTATGGGCCGACATGACTTTTGGGACACCCCAGTGTCCCGAAACTCGTGTCGGTATGGGCCGACATGACTTTCGGGACACCCCAGTGTCCACATGACTTTCGGGCCCCCCCAGTGTCCCGAAACTCGTGTCGGTATGGGCCGACATGACTTTCGGGACACCCCAGTGTCCCGAAACTCGTGTCGGTATGGGCCGACATGACTTTCGGGACACCCCAGTGTCCCGAAACTCGTGTCGGTATGGGCCGACATGACTTTCGGGACACCCCAGTGTCCCGAAACTCGTGTCGGTATGGGCCGACATGACTTTCGGGACACCCCAGTGTCCCGAAACTCGTGTCGGTATGGGCCGACATGACTTTCGGGACACCCCAGTGTCCACATGACTTTCGGGACACCCCAGTGTCCCGAAACTCGTGTCGGTATGGGCCGACATGGACTTTCGGGACACCACCAGTGTCCCGAAACTCGTGTCGGTATGGGCCGACATGACTTTTGGGACACCCCAGTGTCCCGAAACTCGTGTCGGTATGGGCCGACATGACTTTCGGGACACCCCAGTGTCCCGAAACTCGTGTCGGTATGGGCCGACATGACTCTTTCAGACTTCGGGACACCCCAGTGTCCCGAAAACTCGTGTCGTTATGGGCCGACATGACTTTCGGGACACCCCAGTGTCCCGAAACTCGTGTCGGTATGGGCCGACATGACTTTCGGGACACCCCAGTGTCCCGAAACTCGTGTCGGTATGGGCCGACATGACTTTCGGGACGCCCCAGTGTCCCGAAACTCGTGTCGGTATGGGCCGACATGACTTTCGGGACACCCCAGTGTCCCGAAACTCGTGTCGGTATGGGCCGACATGACTTTCGGGACACCCCAGTGTCCCGAAACTCGTGTCGGTACACTCGTGTCGGTACTCGTGTCGGGACACCCCAGTGTCCCGAAACTCGTGTCGGTATGGGCCGACATGACTTTCGGGACACCCCAGTGTCCCGAAACTCGTGTCGGTTATGGGCCGACATGACTTTCGGGACACCCCAGTGTCCCGAAAACTCGTGTCGGTATGGGCCGACATGACTTTCGGGACACCCCAGTGTTCCGAAACTCGTGTCGGTATGGGCCGACATGACTTTCGGGACACCCCAGTGTCCCGAAACTCGTGTCGGTATGGGCCGACATGACTTTCGGGACACCCCAGTGTCCCGAAACTCGTTGTCGGTATGGGCCGACATGACTTTCGGGACACTCCAGTGTCCCGAAACTCGTGTCGGTATGGGCCGACATGACTTTCGGGACACCCCAGTGTCCCGAAACTCGTGTCGGTATGGGCCCGACATGACTTTCGGGACACCCCCAGTGTCCCGAAACTCGTGTCGGTATGGGCCGACATGACTTTCGGGACACCCCAGTGTCCCGAAACTCGTGTCGGTATGGGCCGACATGACTTTCGGGACAACCCCAGTGTCCCGAAACTCGTGTCGGTATGGGCCCGACATGACTTTCGGGACACCCCAGTTGTCCCGAAACTCGTTGTCGGTATGGGCCGACATGACTTTCGGGACACCCCAGTGTCCCGAAACTCGTGTCGGTATGGGCCGACATGACTTTCGGGACACCCCAGTGTCCCGAAACTCGTGTCGGTATGGGCCAGACATGACTTTCGGGACACCTCCCAGTGTCCCGAAACTCGTGTCGGTATGGGCCGACATGACTTTCGGGACACCCCAGTGTCCCGAAACTCGTGTCGGTATGGGCCGACATGACTTTCGGGGACACCCCAGTGTCCCGAAACTCGTGTCGGTATGGGCCGACATGACTTTCGGGACACCCCAGTGTCCGAAACTCGTGTCGGTATGGGCTCGACATGACTTTCGGGACACCCCAGTGTCCCGAAACTCGTGTCGGTATGGGCCCGACATGACTTTCGGGACACCCCAGTGTCCCGAAAACTCGTGTCGGTATGGGCCGACATGACTTTCGGGACACCCCAGTGTCTCCGAAAACTCGTGTCGGTATGGGCCCGACATGACTTTCGGGACAACCCCAGTGTCCCGAAACTCGTGTCGGTATGGGCCGACATGACTTTCGGGACACCTCCAGTGTCCCGAAACTCGTGTCGGTATGGGCCGACATGACTTTCGGGACACCCCAGTGTCCCGAAACTCGTGTCGGTATGGGCCGACATGACTTTCGGGACACCCCAGTGTCCCGAAACTCGTAGTCGGTATGGGCCGACATGACTTTCGGGACACCCCAGTGTCCCGAAACTCGTGTCGGTATGGGCCGACATGACTTTCGGGACACCCCAGTGTCCCGAAACTCGTGTCGGTATGGGCCGACATGACTTTCGGGACACCCCAGTGTCCCGAAACTCGTGTCGGTATGGGCCGACATGACTTTCGGGACACCCCAGTGTCCCGAAACTCGTGTCGGTATGGGCCCGACATGACTTTCGGGACACCCCAGTGTCCCGAAACTCGTGTCGGTATGGGCCGACATGACTTTCGGGACACCCCCAGTGTCCCGAAACTCGTGTCGGTATGGGCCGACATGACTTTCGGGACACCCCAGTGTCCCGAAACTCGTGTCGGTATGGGGCCGACATGACTTTCGGGACACCCCAGTGTCCCGAAACTCGTGTCGGTATGGGCCGACATGACTTTCGGGACACCCCAGTGTCCCGAAACTCGTGTCGGTATGGGCCGACATGACTTTCGGGACACCCCAGTGTCCCGAAACTCGTGTCGGTATGGGCCGACATGACTTTCGGGACACCCCAGTGTCCCGAAACTCGTGTCGGTATGGGCCGACATGACTTTCGGGACACCCCAGTGTCCCGAAACTCGTGTCGGTATGGGCCCGACATGACTTTCGGGACACCCCAGTGTCCCGAAACTCGTGTCGGTATGGGCCGACATGACTTTCGGGACACCCCAGTGTCCCGAAACTCGTGTCGGTATGGGCCGACATGACTTTCGGGACACCCCAGTGTCCCGAAACTCGTGTCGGTATGGGCCGACATGACTTTCGGGACACCCCAGTGTCCCGAAACTCGTGTCGGTATGGGCCCGACATGACTTTCGGGACACCCCAGTGTCCCGAAACTCGTGTCGGTATGGGCCGACATCGGACACTCGTGCCGGTATGGGCCGACATGACTTTCGGGACACCCCAGTGTCCCGAAACTCGTGTCGGTATGGGCCCGACATGACTTTCGGGACACCCCAGTGTCCCGAAACTCGTGTCGGTATGGGCCGACATGACTTTCGGGACACCCCAGTGTCCCGAAACTCGTGTCGGTATGGGCCGACATGACTTTCGGGACACCCCAGTGTCCCGAAACTCGTGTCGGTATGGGCCGACATGACTTTCGGGACACCCCAGTGTCCCGAAAACTCGTGTCGGTATGGGCCGACATGACTTTCGGGACACCCCAGTGTCCCGAAACTCGTGTCGGTATGGGCCGACATGACTTTCGGGACACCCCAGTGTCCCGAAACTCGTGTCGGTATGGGCCGACATGACTTTCGGGACACCCCAGTGTCCCGAAACTCGTGTCGGTATGGGCCGACATGACTTTCGGGACACCCCAGTGTCCCGAAACTCGTGTCGGTATGGGCCGACATGACTTTCGGGGACACCCCAGTGTCCCGAAACTCGTGTCGGTATGGGCCGACATGACTTTCGGGACACCCCAGTGTCCCGAAACTCGTGTCGGTATGGGCCGACATGACTTTCGGGACACCCCAGTGTCCCGAAAACTCGTGTCGGTATGGGCCGACATGACTTTCGGGACACCCCAGTGTCCCGAAACTCGTGTCGGTATGGGCCGACATGACTTTCGGGAGACACCCCAGTGTCCCGAAAC
The DNA here is from genome assembly GCA_905231855.2 of Eristalis tenax. Taxonomy (NCBI): domain Eukaryota; kingdom Metazoa; phylum Arthropoda; class Insecta; order Diptera; family Syrphidae; genus Eristalis; species Eristalis tenax. The sequence continues at coordinate 19,827 of CAJNIU020000111.1, forward strand.
TCGTGTCGGTATGGGCCGACATGACTTTCGGGACACCCCAGTGTCCCGAAAACTCGTGTCGGTATGGGCCGACATGACTTTCGGGACACCCCAGTGTCCCGAAACTCGTGTCGGTATGGGCCGACATGACTTTCGGGACACCCCAGTGTCCCGAAACTCGTGTCGGTATGGGCCGACATGACTTTCGGGACACCCCAGTGTCCCGAAACTCGTGTCGGTATGGGCCGACATGACTTTCGGGACACCCCAGTGTCCCGAAACTCGTGTCGGTATGGGCCGACATGACTTTCGGGACACCCCAGTGTCCCGAAACTCGTGTCGGTATGGGCCGACATGACTTTCGGGACACCCCAGTGTCCCGAAACTCGTGTCGGTATGGGCCGACATGACTTTCGGGACACCCCCAGTGTCCCGAAACTCGTGTCGGTATGGGCCGACATGACTTTCGGGACACCCCAGTGTCCCGAAACTCGTGTCGGTATGGGCCGACATGACTTTCGGGGACACCCCAGTGTCCCGAAACTCGTGTCGGTATGGGCCGACATGACTTTCGGGACACCCCAGTGTCCCGAAACTCGTGTCGGTATGGGCCGACATGACTTTCGGGGACACCCCAGTGTCCCGAAACTCGTGTCGGTATGGGCCGACATGACTTTCGGGACACCCCAGTGTCCCGAAACTCGTGTCGGTATGGGCCGACATGACTTTCGGGACACCCCAGTGTCCCGAAACTCGTGTCGGTATGGGCCGACATGACTTTCGGGACACCCCAGTGTCCCGAAACTCGTGTCGGTATGGGCCGACATGACTTTCGGGACACCCCAGTGTCCCGAAACTCGTGTCGGTATGGGCCGACATGACTTTCGGGACACCCCAGTGTCCCGAAACTCGTGTCGGTATGGGCCGACATGACTTTCGGGACACCCCAGTGTCCCGAAACTCGTGTCGGTATGGGCCGACATGACTTTCGGGACACCCCAGTGTCCCGAAACTCGTGTCGGTATGGGCCGACATGACTTTCGGGACACCCCAGTGTCCCGAAACTCGTGTCGGTATGGGCCGACATGACTTTCGGGACACCCCAGTGTCCCGAAACTCGTGTCGGTATGGGCCGACATGACTTTCGGGACACCCCAGTGTCCCGAAACTCGTGTCGGTATGGGCCGACATGACTTTCGGGACACCCCAGTGTCCCGAAACTCGTGTCGGTATGGGCCGACATGACTTTCGGGACACCCCAGTGTCCCGAAACTCGTGTCGGTATGGGCCGACATGACTTTCGGGACACCCCAGTGTCCCGAAACTCGTGTCGGTATGGGCCGACATGACTTTCGGGACACCCCAGTGTCCCGAAACTCGTGTCGGTATGGGCCGACATGACTTTCGGGACACCCCAGTGTCCCGAAACTCGTGTCGGTATGGGCCGACATGACTTTCGGGACACCCCAGTGTCCCGAAACTCGTGTCGGTATGGGCCGACATGACTTTCGGGACACCCCAGTGTCCCGAAACTCGTGTCGGTATGGGCCGACATGACTTTCGGGACACCCCAGTGTCCCGAAACTCGTGTCGGTATGGGCCGACATGACTTTCGGGACACCCCAGTGTCCCGAAACTCGTGTCGGTATGGGCCGACATGACTTTCGGGACACCCCAGTGTCCCGAAACTCGTGTCGGTATGGGCCGACATGACTTTCGGGACACCCCAGTGTCCCGAAACTCGTGTCGGTATGGGCCGACATGACTTTCGGGACACCCCAGTGTCCCGAAACTCGTGTCGGTATGGGCCGACATGACTTTCGGGACACCCCAGTGTCCCGAAACTCGTGTCGGTATGGGCCGACATGACTTTCGGGACACCCCAGTGTCCCGAAACTCGTGTCGGTATGGGCCGACATGACTTTCGGGACACCCCAGTGTCCCGAAACTCGTGTCGGTATGGGCCGACATGACTTTCGGGACACCCCAGTGTCCCGAAACTCGTGTCGGTATGGGCCGACATGACTTTCGGGACACCCCAGTGTCCCGAAACTCGTGTCGGTATGGGCCGACATGACTTTCGGGACACCCCAGTGTCCCGAAACTCGTGTCGGTATGGGCCGACATGACTTTCGGGACACCCCAGTGTCCCGAAACTCGTGTCGGTATGGGCCGACATGACTTTCGGGACACCCCAGTGTCCCGAAACTCGTGTCGGTATGGGCCGACATGACTTTCGGGACACCCCAGTGTCCCGAAACTCGTGTCGGTATGGGCCGACATGACTTTCGGGACACCCCAGTGTCCCGAAACTCGTGTCGGTATGGGCCGACATGACTTTCGGGACACCCCAGTGTCCCGAAACTCGTGTCGGTATGGGCCGACATGACTTTCGGGACACCCCAGTGTCCCGAAACTCGTGTCGGTATGGGCCGACATGACTTTCGGGACACCCCAGTGTCCCGAAACTCGTGTCGGTATGTGCCGACATGACTTTCGGGACACCCCAGTGTCCCGAAACTCGTGTCGGTATGGGCCGACATGACTTTCGGGACACCCCAGTGTCCCGAAACTCGTGTCGGTATGGGCCGACATGACTTTCGGGACACCCCAGTGTCCCGAAACTCGTGTCGGTATGGGCCGACATGACTTTCGGGACACCCCAGT
>CAJNIU020000112.1:0-21801 GCA_905231855.2 Eristalis tenax
GACGATGCCGGCTATGCAAAAATACGTGAAAATTCCGAGGTCCTGAAATGCAGCCCAACGTATCGGAATCGGTTAATACACACACGAAAACATCACCAAAGGTGTACAGAAGTCATAGTTTGGTCTATTAGGGCCATTATGGCAGTCAGAGGTTGAAGTGACCAAAGGCTTCAAATCGACGATGCCGGCTATGCAAAAATACGTGAAAATTCCGATGTCCTGAAATGCAGCCCAACGTATCGGAATCGGTTAATACACACACGAAAACATCACCAAAGGTGTACAGAAGTCATCGTTTGGTCTATTAGGGCCATTATGGCAGTCAGAGGTTGAAGTGACCAAAGGCTTCAAATCGACGATGCCGGCTATGCAAAAATACGTGAAAATTCCGATGTCCTGAAATGCAGCCCAACGTATCAGAATCGGTTAATACACACACGAAAACATCACCAAAGGTGTACAGAAGTCATAGTTTGGTCTATTAGGGCCATTATGGCAGTCAGAGGTTGAAGTGACCAAAGGCTTCAAATCGACGATGCCGGCTATGCAAAAATACGTGAAAATTCCGATGTCCTGAAATGCAGCCCAACGTATCGGAATCGGTTAATACACACACGAAAACATCACCAAAGGTGTACAGAAGTCATAGTTTGGTCTATTAGGGCCATTATGGCAGTCAGAGGTTGAAGTGACCAAAGGCTTCAAATCGACGATGCCGGCTATGCAAAAATACGTGAAAATTCCGATGTCCTGAAATGCAGCCCAACGTATCAGAATCGGTTAATACACACACGAAAACATCACCAAAGGTGTACAGAAGTCATAGTTTGGTCTATTAGGGCCATTATGGCAGTCAGAGGTTGAAGTGACCAAAGGCTTCAAACGACGATGCCGGCTATGCAAAAATACGTGAAAATTCCGATGTCCTGAAATGCAGCCCAACGTATCGGAATCGGTTAATACACACACGAAAACATCACCAAAGGTGTACAGAAGTCATAGTTTGGTCTATTAGGGCCATTATGGCAGTCAGAGGTTGAAGTGACCAAAGGCTTCAAATCGACGATGCCGGCTATGCAAAAATACGTGAAAATTCCGATGTCCTGAAATGCAGCCCAACGTATCGGAATCGGTTAATACACACACGAAAACATCACCAAAGGTGTACAGAAGTCATAGTTTGGTCTATTAGGGCCATTATGGCAGTCAGAGGTTGAAGTGACCAAAGGCTTCAAATCGACGATCCCGGCTATGCAAAAATACGTGAAAATTCCGATGTCCTGAAATGCAGCCCAACGTATCGGAATCGGTTAATACACACACGAAAACATCACCAAAGGTGTACAGAAGTCATCGTTTGGTCTATTAGGGCCATTATGGCAGTCAGAGGTTGAAGTGACCAAAGGCTTCAAATCGACGATGCCGGCTATGCAAAAATACGTGAAAATTCCGATGTCCTGAAATGCAGCCCAACGTATCGGAATCGGTTAATACACACACGAAAACATCACCAAAGGTGTACAGAAGTCATAGTTTGGTCTATTAGGGCCATTATGGCAGTCAGAGGTTGAAGTGACCAAAGGCTTCAAATCGACGATGCCGGCTATGCAAAAATACGTGAAAATTCCGATGTCCTGAAATGCAGCCCAACGTATCGGAATCGGTTAATACACACACGAAAACATCACCAAAGGTGTACAGAAGTCATAGTTTGGTCTATTAGGGCCATTATGGCAGTCAGAGGTTGAAGTGACCAAAGGCTTCAAATCGACGATGCCGGCTATGCAAAAATACGTGAAAATTCCGATGTCCTGAAATACAGCCCAACGTATCGGAATCGGTTAATACACACACGAAAACATCACCAAAGGTGTACAGAAGTCATAGTTTGGTCTATTAGGGCCATTATGGCAGTCAGAGGTTGAAGTGACCAAAGGCTTCAAATCGACGATGCCGGCTATGCAAAAATACGTGAAAATTCCGATGTCCTGAAATGCAGCCCAACGTATCAGAATCGGTTAATACACACACGAAAACATCACCAAAGGTGTACAGAAGTCATAGTTTGGTCTATTAGGGCCATTATGGCAGTCAGAGGTTGAAGTGACCAAAGGCTTCAAATCGACGATGCCGGCTATGCAAAAATACGTGAAAATTCCGATGTCCTGAAATGCAGCCCAACGTATCAGAATCGGTTAATACACACACGAAAACATCACCAAAGGTGTACAGAAGTCATAGTTTGGTCTATTAGGGCCATTATGGCAGTCAGAGGTTGAAGTGACCAAAGGCTTCAAATCGACGATGCCGGCTATGCAGAAATACGTGAAAATTCCGATGTCCTGAAATGCAGCCCAACGTATCGGAATCGGTTAATACACACACGAAAACATCACCAAAGGTGTACAGAAGTCATAGTTTGGTCTATTAGGGCCATTATGGCAGTCAGAGGTTGAAGTGACCAAAGGCTTCAAATCGACGATGCCGGCTATGCAAAAATACGTGAAAATTCCAATGTCCTGAAATGCAGCCCAACGTATCGGAATCGGTTAATACACACACGAAAACATCACCAAAGGTGTACAGAAGTCATAGTTTGGTCTATTAGGGCCATTATGGCAGTCAGAGGTTGAAGTGGCCAAAGGCTTCAAATCGACGATGCCGGCTATGCAAAAATACGTGAAAATTCCGAGGTCCTGAAATGCAGCCCAACGTATCGGAATCGGTTAATACACACACGAAAACATCACCAAAGGTGTACAGAAGTCATAGTTTGGTCTATTAGGGCCATTATGGCAGTCAGAGGTTGAAGTGACCAAAGGCTTCAAATCGACGATGCCGGCTATGCAAAAATACGTGAAAATTCCGATGTCCTGAAATGCAGCCCAACGTATCGGAATCGGTTAATACACAACGAAAAACATCACCAAAGGTGTACAGAAGTCATCGTTTGGTCTATTAGGGCCATTATGGCAGTCAGAGGTTGAAGTGACCAAAGGCTTCAAATCGACGATGCCGGCTATGCAAAAATACGTGAAAATTCCGATGTCCTGAAATGCAGCCCAACGTATCAGAATCGGTTAATACACACACGAAAACATCACCAAAGGTGTACAGAAGTCATAGTTTGGTCTATTAGGGCCATTATGGCAGTCAGAGGTTGAAGTGACCAAAGGCTTCAAATCGACGATGCCGGCTATGCAAAAATACGTGAAAATTCCGATGTCCTGAAATGCAGCCCAACGTATCGGAATCGGTTAATACACACACGAAAACATCACCAAAGGTGTACAGAAGTCATAGTTTGGTCTATTAGGGCCATTATGGCAGTCAGAGGTTGAAGTGACCAAAGGCTTCAAATCGACGATGCCGGCTATGCAAAAATACGTGAAAATTCCGATGTCCTGAAATGCAGCCCAACGTATCGGAATCGGTTAATACACACACGAAAACATCACCAAAGGTGTACAGAAGTCATAGTTTGGTCTATTAGGGCCATTATGGCAGTCAGAGGTTGAAGTGACCAAAGGCTTCAAATCGACGATGCCGGCTATGCAAAAATACGTGAAAATTCCGATGTCCTGAAATGCAGCCCAACGTATCAGAATCGGTTAATACACACACGAAAACATCACCAAAGGTGTACAGAAGTCATAGTTTGGTCTATTAGGGCCATTATGGCAGTCAGAGGTTGAAGTGACCAAAGGCTTCAAATCGACGATGCCGGCTATGCAAAAATACGTGAAAATTCCGATGTCCTGAAATGCAGCCCAACGTATCGGAATCGGTTAATACACACACGAAAACATCACCAAAGGTGTACAGAAGTCATAGTTTGGTCTATTAGGGCCATTATGGCAGTCAGAGGTTGAAGTGACCAAAGGCTTCAAATCGACGATGCCGGCTATGCAAAAATACGTGAAAATTCCGATGTCCTGAAATGCAGCCCAACGTATCAGAATCGGTTAATACACACACGAAAACATCACCAAAGGTGTACAGAAGTCATAGTTTGGTCTATTAGGGCCATTATGGCAGTCAGAGGTTGAAGTGACCAAAGGCTTCAAATCGACGATGCCGGCTATGCAAAAATACGTGAAAATTCCGATGTCCTGAAATGCAGCCCAACGTATCAGAATCGGTTAATACACACACGAAAACATCACCAAAGGTATACAGAAGTCATAGTTTGGTCTATTAGGGCCATTATGCCAGTCAGAGGTTGAAGTGACCAAAGGCTTCAAATCGACGATGCCGGCTATGCAAAAATACGTGAAAATTCCGATGTCCTGAAATGCAGCCCAACGTATCGGAATCGGTTAATACACACACGAAAACATCACCAAAGGTGTACAGAAGTCATAGTTTGGTCTATTAGGGCCATTATGGCAGTCAGAGGTTGAAGTGACCAAAGGCTTCAAATCGACGATGCCGGCTATGCAAAAATACGTGAAAATTCCGATGTCCTGAAATGCAGCCCAACGTATCGGAAATCGGTTAATACACACACGAAAACATCACCAAAGGTGTACAGAAGTCATAGTTTGGTCTATTAGGGCCATTATGGCAGTCAGAGGTTGAAGTGACCAAAGGCTTCAAATCGACGATGCCGGCTATGCAAAAATACGTGAAAATTCCGATGTCCTGAAATGCAGCCCAACGTATCAGAATCGGTTAATACACACACGAAAACATCACCAAAGGTGTACAGAAGTCATAGTTTGGTCTATTAGGGCCATTATGGCAGTCAGAGGTTGAAGTGACCAAAGGCTTCAAATCGACGATGCCGGCTATGCAAAAATACGTGAAAATTCCGATGTCCTGAAATGCAGCCCAACGTATCGGAATCGGTTAATACACACACGAAAACATCACCAAAGGTGTACAGAAGTCATAGTTTGGTCTATTAGGGCCATTATGGCAGTCAGAGGTTGAAGTGACCAAAGGCTTCAAATCGACGATGCCGGCTATGCAAAAATACGTGAAAATTCCGATGTCCTGAAATGCAGCCCAACGTATCGGAATCGGTTAATACACACACGAAAACATCACCAAAGGTGTACAGAAGTCATAGTTTGGTCTATTAGGGCCATTATGGCAGTCAGAGGTTGAAGTGACCAAAGGCTTCAAATCGACGATGCCGGCTATGCAAAAATACGTGAAAATTCCGATGTCCTGAAATGCAGCCCAACGTATCAGAATCGGTTAATACACACACGAAAACATCACCAAAGGTGTACAGAAGTCATAGTTTGGTCTATTAGGGCCATTATGGCAGTCAGAGGTTGAAGTGACCAAAGGCTTTAAATCGACGATGCCGGCTATGCAAAAATACGTGAAAATTCCGATGTCCTGAAATGCAGCCCAACGTATCGGAATCGGTTAATACACACACGAAAACATCACCAAAGGTGTACAGAAGTCATAGTTTGGTCTATTAGGGCCATTATGGCAGTCAGAGGTTGAAGTGACCAAAGGCTTCAAATCGACGATGCCGGCTATGCAAAAATACGTGAAAATTCCGATGTCCTGAAATGCAGCCCAACGTATCGGAATCGGTTAATACACACACGAAAACATCACCAAAGGTGTACAGAAGTCATAGTTTGGTCTATTAGGGCCATTATGGCAGTCGGAGGTTGAAGTGACCAAAGGCTTCAAATCGATGATGCCGGCTATGCAAAAATACGTGAAAATTCCGATGTCCTGAAATGCAGCCCAACGTATCGGAATCGGTTAATACACACACGAAAACATCACCAAAGGTGTACAGAAGTCATCGTTTGGCCTATTAGGGCCATTATGGCAGTCAGAGGTTGAAGTGACCAAAGGCTTCAAATCGACGATGCCGGCTATGCAAAAATACGTGAAAATTCCGATGTCCTGAAATGCAGCCCAACGTATCGGAATCGGTTAATACACACACGAAAACATCACCAAAGGTGTACAGAAGTCATAGTTTGGTCTATTAGGGCCATTATGGCAGTCAGAGGTTGAAGTGACCAAAGGCTTCAAATCGACGATGCCGGCTATGCAAAAATACGTGAAAATTCCGATGTCCTGAAATGCAGCCCAACGTATCGGAATCGGTTAATACACACACGAAAACATCACCAAAGGTGTACAGAAGTCATAGTTTGGTCTATTAGGGCCATTATGGCAGTCAGAGGTTGAAGTGACCAAAGGCTTCAAATCGACGATGCCGGCTATGCAAAAATACGTGAAAATTCCGATGTCCTGAAATGCAGCCCAACGTATCAGAATCGGTTAATACACACACGAAAACATCACCAAAGGTGTACAGAAGTCATAGTTTGGTCTATTAGGGCCATTATGGCAGTCAGAGGTTGAAGTGACCAAAGGCTTCAAATCGACGATGCCGGCTATGCAAAAATACGTGAAAATTCCGATGTCCTGAAATGCAGCCCAACGTATCGGAATCGGTTAATACACACACGAAAACATCACCAAAGGTGTACAGAAGTCATAGTTTGGTCTATTAGGGCCATTATGGCAGTCAGAGGTTGAAGTGACCAAAGGCTTCAAATCGACGATGCCGGCTATGCAAAAATACGTGAAAATTCCGATGTCCTGAAATGCAGCCCAACGTATCGGAATCGGTTAATACACACACGAAAACATCACCAAAGGTGTACAGAAGTCATCGTTTGGCCTATTAGGGCCATTATGGCAGTCAGAGGTTGAAGTGACCAAAGGCTTCAAATCGACGATGCCGGCTATGCAAAAATACGTGAAAATTCCGATGTCCTGAAATGCAGCCCAACGTATCGGAATCGGTTAATACACACACGAAAACATCACCAAAGGTGTACAGAAGTCATAGTTTGGTCTATTAGGGCCATTATGGCAGTCAGAGGTTGAAGTGACCAAAGGCTTCAAATCGACGATGCCGGCTATGCAAAAATACGTGAAAATTCCGATGTCCTGAAATGCAGCCCAACGTATCGGAATCGGTTAATACACACACGAAAACATCACCAAAGGTGTACAGAAGTCATAGTTTGGTCTATTAGGGCCATTATGGCAGTCAGAGGTTGAAGTGACCAAAGGCTTCAAATCGACGATGCCGGCTATGCAAAAATACGTGAAAATTCCGATGTCCTGAAATGCAGCCCAACGTATCAGAATCGGTTAATACACACACGAAAACATCACCAAAGGTGTACAGAAGTCATAGTTTGGTCTATTAGGGCCATTATGGCAGTCAGAGGTTGAAGTGACCAAAGGCTTCAAATCGACGATGCCGGCTATGCAAAAATACGTGAAAATTCCGATGTCCTGAAATGCAGCCCAACGTATCGGAATCGGTTAATACACACACGAAAACATCACCAAAGGTGTACAGAAGTCATAGTTTGGTCTATTAGGGCCATTATGGCAGTCAGAGGTTGAAGTGACCAAAGGCTTCAAATCGACGATGCCGGCTATGCAAAAATACGTGAAAATTCCGATGTCCTGAAATGCAGCCCAACGTATCAGAATCGGTTAATACACACACGAAAACATCACCAAAGGTGTACAGAAGTCATAGTTTGGTCTATTAGGGCCATTATGGCAGTCAGAGGTTGAAGTGACCAAAGGCTTCAAATCGACGATGCCGGCTATGCAAAAATACGTGAAAATTCCGATGTCTTGAAATGCAGCCCAACGTATCGGAATCGGTTAATACACACACGAAAACATCACCAAAGGTGTACAGAAGTCATAGTTTGGTCTATTAGGGCCATTATGGCAGTCAGAGGTTGAAGTGACCAAAGGCTTCAAATCGACGAAGCCGGCTATGCAAAAATACGTGAAAATTCCGATGTCCTGAAATGCAGCCCAACGTATCGGAATCGGTTAATACACACACGAAAACATCACCAAAGGTGTACAGAAGTCATAGTTTGGTCTATTAGGGCCATTATGGCAGTCAGAGGTTGAAGTGACCAAAGGCTTCAAATCGACGATGCCGGCTATGCAAAAATACGTGAAAATTCCGATGTCCTGAAATGCAGCCCAACGTATCGGAATCGGTTAATACACACACGAAAACATCACCAAAGGTGTACAGAAGTCATAGTTTGGTCTATTAGGGCCATTATGGCAGTCAGAGGTTGAAGTGACCAAAGGCTTCAAATCGACGATGCCGGCTATGCAAAAATACGTGAAAATTCCGATGTCCTGAAATGCAGCCCAACGTATCAGAATCGGTTAATACACACACGAAAACATCACCAAAGGTGTACAGAAGTCATAGTTTGGTCTATTAGGGCCATTATGGCAGTCAGAGGTTGAAGTGACCAAAGGCTTTAAATCGACGATGCCGGCTATGCAAAAATACGTGAAAATTCCGATGTCCTGAAATGCAGCCCAACGTATCGGAATCGGTTAATACACACACGAAAACATCACCAAAGGTGTACAGAAGTCATAGTTTGGTCTATTAGGGCCATTATGGCAGTCAGAGGTTGAAGTGACCAAAGGCTTCAAATCGACGATGCCGGCTATGCAAAAATACGTGAAAATTCCGATGTCCTGAAATGCAGCCCAACGTATCGGAATCGGTTAATACACACACGAAAACATCACCAAAGGTGTACAGAAGTCATAGTTTGGTCTATTAGGGCCATTATGGCAGTCGGAGGTTGAAGTGACCAAAGGCTTCAAATCGATGATGCCGGCTATGCAAAAATACGTGAAAATTCCGATGTCCTGAAATGCAGCCCAACGTATCGGAATCGGTTAATACACACACGAAAACATCACCAAAGGTGTACAGAAGTCATAGTTTGGTCTATTAGGGCCATTATGGCAGTCAGAGGTTGAAGTGACCAAAGGCTTCAAATCGACGATGCCGGCTATGCAAAAATACGTGAAAATTCCGATGTCCTGAAATGCAGCCCAACGTATCGGAATCGGTTAATACACACACGAAAACATCACCAAAGGTGTACAGAAGTCATAGTTTGGTCTATTAGGGCCATTATGGCAGTCAGAGGTTGAAGTGACCAAAGGCTTCAAATCGACGATGCCGGCTATGCAAAAATACGTGAAAATTCCGATGTCCTGAAATGCAGCCCAACGTATCGGAATCGGTTAATACACACACGAAAACATCACCAAAGGTGTACAGAAGTCATAGTTTGGTCTATTAGGGCCATTATGGCAGTCAGAGGTTGAAGTGACCAAAGGCTTCAAATCGACGATGCCGGCTATGCAAAAATACGTGAAAATTCCGATGTCCTGAAATGCAGCCCAACGTATCAGAATCGGTTAATACACACACGAAAACATCACCAAAGGTGTACAGAAGTCATAGTTTGGTCTATTAGGGCCATTATGGCAGTCAGAGGTTGAAGTGACCAAAGGCTTCAAATCGACGATGCCGGCTATGCAAAAATACGTGAAAATTCCGATGTCCTGAAATGCAGCCCAACGTATCGGAATCGGTTAATACACACACGAAAACATCACCAAAGGTGTACAGAAGTCATAGTTTGGTCTATTAGGGCCATTATGGCAGTCAGAGGTTGAAGTGACCAAAGGCTTCAAATCGACGATGCCGGCTATGCAAAAATACGTGAAAATTCCGATGTCCTGAAATGCAGCCCAACGTATCGGAATCGGTTAATACACACACGAAAACATCACCAAAGGTGTACAGAAGTCATCGTTTGGCCTATTAGGGCCATTATGGCAGTCAGAGGTTGAAGTGACCAAAGGCTTCAAATCGACGATGCCGGCTATGCAAAAATACGTGAAAATTCCGATGTCCTGAAATGCAGCCCAACGTATCAGAATCGGTTAATACACACACGAAAACATCACCAAAGGTGTACAGAAGTCATAGTTTGGTCTATTAGGGCCATTATGGCAGTCAGAGGTTGAAGTGACCAAAGGCTTCAAATCGACGATGCCGGCTATGCAAAAATACGTGAAAATTCCGATGTCCTGAAATGCAGCCCAACGTATCGGAATCGGTTAATACACACACGAAAACATCACCAAAGGTGTACAGAAGTCATAGTTTGGTCTATTAGGGCCATTATGGCAGTCAGAGGTTGAAGTGACCAAAGGCTTCAAATCGACGATGCCGGCTATGCAAAAATACGTGAAAATTCCGATGTCCTGAAATGCAGCCCAACGTATCAGAATCGGTTAATACACACACGAAAACATCACCAAAGGTGTACAGAAGTCATAGTTTGGTCTATTAGGGCCATTATGGCAGTCAGAGGTTGAAGTGACCAAAGGCTTCAAATCGACGATGCCGGCTATGCAAAAATACGTGAAAATTCCGATGTCCTGAAATGCAGCCCAACGTATCGGAATCGGTTAATACACACACGAAAACATCACCAAAGGTGTACAGAAGTCATAGTTTGGTCTATTAGGGCCATTATGGCAGTCAGAGGTTGAAGTGACCAAAGGCTTCAAATCGACGATGCCGGCTATGCAAAAATACGTGAAAATTCCGATGTCCTGAAATGCAGCCCAACGTATCAGAATCGGTTAATACACACACGAAAACATCACCAAAGGTGTACAGAAGTCATAGTTTGGTCTATTAGGGCCATTATGGCAGTCAGAGGTTGAAGTGACCAAAGGCTTCAAATCGACGATGCCGGCTATGCAAAAATACGTGAAAATTCCGATGTCTTGAAATGCAGCCCAACGTATCGGAATCGGTTAATACACACACGAAAACATCACCAAAGGTGTACAGAAGTCATAGTTTGGTCTATTAGGGCCATTATGGCAGTCAGAGGTTGAAGTGACCAAAGGCTTCAAATCGACGATGCCGGCTATGCAAAAATACGTGAAAATTCCGATGTCCTGAAATGCAGCCCAACGTATCGGAATCGGTTAATACACACACGAAAACATCACCAAAGGTGTACAGAAGTCATAGTTTGGTCTATTAGGGCCATTATGGCAGTCAGAGGTTGAAGTGACCAAAGGCTTCAAATCGACGATGCCGGCTATGCAAAAATACGTGAAAATTCCGATGTCCTGAAATGCAGCCCAACGTATCGGAATCGGTTAATACACACACGAAAACATCACCAAAGGTGTACAGAAGTCATCGTTTGGTCTATTAGGGCCATTATGGCAGTCAGAGGTTGAAGTGACCAAAGGCTTCAAATCGACGATGCCGGCTATGCAAAAATACGTGAAAATTCCGATGTCCTGAAATGCAGCCCAACGTATCAGAATCGGTTAATACACACACGAAAACATCACCAAAGGTGTACAGAAGTCATAGTTTGGTCTATTAGGGCCATTATGGCAGTCAGAGGTTGAAGTGACCAAAGGCTTCAAATCGACGATGCCGGCTATGCAAAAATACGTGAAAATTCCGATGTCCTGAAATGCAGCCCAACGTATCGGAATCGGTTAATACACACACGAAAACATCACCAAAGGTGTACAGAAGTCATAGTTTGGTCTATTAGGGCCATTATGGCAGTCAGAGGTTGAAGTGACCAAAGGCTTCAAATCGACGATGCCGGCTATGCAAAAATACGTGAAAATTCCGATGTCCTGAAATGCAGCCCAACGTATCGGAATCGGTTAATACACACACGAAAACATCACCAAAGGTGTACAGAAGTCATAGTTTGGTCTATTAGGGCCATTATGGCAGTCAGAGGTTGAAGTGACCAAAGGCTTCAAATCGACGATGCCGGCTATGCAAAAATACGTGAAAATTCCGATGTCCTGAAATGCAGCCCAACGTATCGGAATCGATTAATACACACACGAAAACATCACCAAAGGTGTACAGAAGTCATAGTTTGGTCTATTAGGGCCATTATGGCAGTCAGAGGTTGAAGTGACCAAAGGCTTCAAATCGACGATGCCGGCTATGCAAAAATACGTGAAAATTCCGATGTCCTGAAATGTAGCCCAACGTATCGGAATCGGTTAATACACACACGAAAACATCACCAAAGGTGTACAGAAGTCATAGTTTGGTCTATTAGGGCCATTATGGCAGTCAGAGGTTGAAGTGACCAAAGGCTTCAAATCGACGATGCCGGCTATGCAAAAATACGTGAAAATTCCGATGTCCTGAAATGCAGCCCAACGTATCGGAATCGGTTAATACACACACGAAAACATCACCAAAGGTGTACAGAAGTCATAGTTTGGTCTATTAGGGCCATTATGGCAGTCAGAGGTTGAAGTGACCAAAGGCTTCAAATCGACGATGCCGGCTATGCAAAAATACGTGAAAATTCCGATGTCCTGAAATGCAGCCCAACGTATCGGAATCGGTTAATACACACACGAAAACATCACCAAAGGTGTACAGAAGTCATAGTTTGGTCTATTAGGGCCATTATGGCAGTCAGAGGTTGAAGTGACCAAAGGCTTCAAATCGACGATGCCGGCTATGCAAAAATACGTGAAAATTCCGATGTCCTGAAATGCAGCCCAACGTATCGGAATCGGTTAATACACACACGAAAACATCACCAAAGGTGTACAGAAGTCATAGTTTGGTCTATTAGGGCCATTATGGCAGTCAGAGGTTGAAGTGACCAAAGGCTTCAAATCGACGATGCCGGCTATGCAAAAATACGTGAAAATTCCGATGTCCTGAAATGCAGCCCAACGTATCGGAATCGGTTAATACACACACGAAAACATCACCAAAGGTGTACAGAAGTCATAGTTTGGTCTATTAGGGCCATTATGGCAGTCAGAGGTTGAAGTGACCAAAGGCTTCAAATCGACGATGCCGGCTATGCAAAAATACGTGAAAATTCCGATGTCCTGAAATGCAGCCCAACGTATCGGAATCGGTTAATACACACACGAAAACATCACCAAAGGTGTACAGAAGTCATAGTTTGGTCTATTAGGGCCATTATGGCAGTCAGAGGTTGAAGTGACCAAAGGCTTCAAATCGACTATGCCGGCTATGCAAAAATAGGTGAAAATTCCGATGTCCTGAAATGCAGCCCAACGTATCGGAATCGGTTAATACACACACGAAAACATCACCAAAGGTGTACAGAAGTCATAGTTTGGTCTATTAGGGCCATTATGGCAGTCAGAGGTTGAAGTGACCAAAGGCTTCAAATCGACGATGCCGGCTATGCAAAAATACGTGAAAATTCCGATGTCCTGAAATGCAGCCCAACGTATCGGAATCGGTTAATACACACACGAAAACATCACCAAAGGTGTACAGAAGTCATAGTTTGGTCTATTAGGGCCATTATGGCAGTCAGAGGTTGAAGTGACCAAAGGCTTCAAATCGACGATGCCGGCTATGCAAAAATACGTGAAAATTCCGATGTCCTGAAATGCAGCCCAACGTATCAGAATCGGTTAATACACACACGAAAACATCACCAAAGGTGTACAGAAGTCATAGTTTGGTCTATTAGGGCCATTATGGCAGTCAGAGGTTGAAGTGACCAAAGGCTTCAAATCGACGATGCCGGCTATGCAAAAATACGTGAAAATTCCGATGTCCTGAAATGCAGCCCAACGTATCGGAATCGGTTAATACACACACGAAAACATCACCAAAGGTGTACAGAAGTCATAGTTTGGTCTATTAGGGCCATTATGGCAGTCAGAGGTTGAAGTGACCAAAGGCTTCAAATCGACGATGCCGGCTATGCAAAAATACGTGAAAATTCCGATGTCCTGAAATGCAGCCCAACGTATCAGAATCGGTTAATACACACACGAAAACATCACCAAAGGTGTACAGAAGTCATAGTTTGGTCTATTAGGGCCATTATGGCAGTCAGAAGTGACCAAAGGCTTCAAATCGACGATGCCGGCTATGCAAAAATACGTGAAAATTCCGATGTCCTGAAATGCAGCCCAACGTATCAGAATCGGTTAATACACACACGAAAACATCACCAAAGGTGTACAGAAGTCATACTTTGGTCTATTAGGGCCATTATGCCAGTCAGAGGTTGAAGTGACCAAAGGCTTCAAATCGACGATGCCGGCTATGCAAAAATACGTGAAAATTCCGATGTCCTGAAATGCAGCCCAACGTATCGGAATCGGTTAATACACACACGAAAACATCACCAAAGGTGTACAGAAGTCATAGTTTGGTCTATTAGGGCCATTATGGCAGTCAGAGGTTGAAGTGACCAAAGGCTTCAAATCGGAATCGGTTAATACACACACGAAAACATCACCAAAGGTGTACAGAAGTCATAGTTTGGTCTATTAGGGCCATTATGGCAGTCAGAGGTTGAAGTGACCAAAGGCTTCAAATCGACGATGCCGGCTATGCAAAAATACGTGAAAATTCCGATGTCCTGAAATGCAGCCCAACGTATCGGAATCGGTTAATACACACACGAAAACATCACCAAAGGTGTACAGAAGTCATAGTTTGGTCTATTAGGGCCATTATGGCAGTCAGAGGTTGAAGTGACCAAAGGCTTCAAATCGACGATGCCGGCTATGCAAAAATACGTGAAAATTCCGATGTCCTGAAATGCAGCCCAACGTATCGGAATCGGTTAATACACACACGAAAACATCACCAAAGGTGTACAGAAGTCATAGTTTGGTCTATTAGGGCCATTATGGCAGTCAGAGGTTGAAGTGACCAAAGGCTTCAAATCGACGATGCCGGCTATGCAAAAATACGTGAAAATTCCGATGTCCTGAAATGCAGCCCAACGTATCGGAATCGGTTAATACACACACGAAAACATCACCAAAGGTGTACAGAAGTCATAGTTTGGTCTATTAGGGCCATTATGGCAGTCAGAGGTTGAAGTGACCAAAGGCTTCAAATCGACGATGCCGGCTATGCAAAAATACGTGAAAATTCCGATGTCCTGAAATGCAGCCCAACGTATCGGAATCGGTTAATACACACACGAAAACATCACCAAAGGTGTACAGAAGTCATAGTTTGGTCTATTAGGGCCATTATGGCAGTCAGAGGTTGAAGTGACCAAAGGCTTCAAATCGACGATGCCGGCTATGCAAAAAACGTGAAAATTCCGATGTCCTGAAATGCAGCCCAACGTATCGGAATCGGTTAATACACACACGAAAACATCACCAAAGGTGTACAGAAGTCATAGTTTGGTCTATTAGGGCCATTATGGCAGTCAGAGGTTGAAGTGACCAAAGGCTTCAAATCGACGATGCCGGCTATGCAAAAATACGTGAAAATTCCGATGTCCTGAAATGCAGCCCAACGTATCGGAATCGGTTAATACACACACGAAAACATCACCAAAGGTGTACAGAAGTCATAGTTTGGTCTATTAGGGCCATTATGGCAGTCAGAGGTTGAAGTGACCAAAGGCTTCAAATCGACTATGCCGGCTATGCAAAAATACGTGAAAATTCCGATGTCCTGAAATGCAGCCCAACGTATCGGAATCGGTTAATACACACACGAAAACATCACCAAAGGTGTACAGAAGTCATAGTTTGGTCTATTAGGGCCATTATGGCAGTCAGAGGTTGAAGTGACCAAAGGCTTCAAATCGACGATGCCGGCTATGCAAAAATACGTGAAAATTCCGATGTCCTGAAATGCAGCCCAACGTATCGGAATCGGTTAATACACACACGAGAACATCACCAAAGGTGTACAGAAGTCATAGTTTGGTCTATTAGGGCCATTATGGCAGTCAGAGGTTGAAGTGACCAAAGGCTTCAAATCGACGATGCCGGCTATGCAAAAATACGTGAAAATTCCGATGTCCTGAAATGCAGCCCAACGTATCAGAATCGGTTAATACACACACGAAAACATCACCAAAGGTGTACAGAAGTCATAGTTTGGTCTATTAGGGCCATTATGGCAGTCAGAGGTTGAAGTGACCAAAGGCTTCAAATCGACGATGCCGGCTATGCAAAAATACGTGAAAATTCCGATGTCCTGAAATGCAGCCCAACGTATCGGAATCGGTTAATACACACACGAAAACATCACCAAAGGTGTACAGAAGTCATAGTTTGGTCTATTAGGGCCATTATGGCAGTCAGAGGTTGAAGTGACCAAAGGCTTCAAATCGACGATGCCGGCTATGCAAAAATACGTGAAAATTCCGATGTCCTGAAATGCAGCCCAACGTATCAGAATCGGTTAATACACACACGAAAACATCACCAAAGGTGTACAGAAGTCATAGTTTGGTCTATTAGGGCCATTATGGCAGTCAGAAGTGACCAAAGGCTTCAAATCGACGATGCCGGCTATGCAAAAATACGTGAAAATTCCGATGTCCTGAAATGCAGCCCAACGTATCAGAATCGGTTAATACACACACGAAAACATCACCAAAGGTGTACAGAAGTCATACTTTGGTCTATTAGGGCCATTATGCCAGTCAGAGGTTGAAGTGACCAAAGGCTTCAAATCGACGATGCCGGCTATGCAAAAATACGTGAAAATTCCGATGTCCTGAAATGCAGCCCAACGTATCGGAATCGGTTAATACACACACGAAAACATCACCAAAGGTGTACAGAAGTCATAGTTTGGTCTATTAGGGCCATTATGGCAGTCAGAGGTTGAAGTGACCAAAGGCTTCAAATCGGAATCGGTTAATACACACACGAAAACATCACCAAAGGTGTACAGAAGTCATAGTTTGGTCTATTAGGGCCATTATGGCAGTCAGAGGTTGAAGTGACCAAAGGCTTCAAATCGACGATGCCGGCTATGCAAAAATACGTGAAAATTCCGATGTCCTGAAATGCAGCCCAACGTATCGGAATCGGTTAATACACACACGAAAACATCACCAAAGGTGTACAGAAGTCATAGTTTGGTCTATTAGGGCCATTATGGCAGTCAGAGGTTGAAGTGACCAAAGGCTTCAAATCGACGATGCCGGCTATGCAAAAATACGTGAAAATTCCGATGTCCTGAAATGCAGCCCAACGTATCGGAATCGGTTAATACACACACGAAAACATCACCAAAGGTGTACAGAAGTCATAGTTTGGTCTATTAGGGCCATTATGGCAGTCAGAGGTTGAAGTGACCAAAGGCTTCAAATCGACGATGCCGGCTATGCAAAAATACGTGAAAATTCCGATGTCCTGAAATGCAGCCCAACGTATCGGAATCGGTTAATACACACACGAAAACATCACCAAAGGTGTACAGAAGTCATAGTTTGGTCTATTAGGGCCATTATGGCAGTCAGAGGTTGAAGTGACCAAAGGCTTCAAATCGACGATGCCGGCTATGCAAAAATACGTGAAAATTCCGATGTCCTGAAATGCAGCCCAACGTATCGGAATCGGTTAATACACACACGAAAACATCACCAAAGGTGTACAGAAGTCATAGTTTGGTCTATTAGGGCCATTATGGCAGTCAGAGGTTGAAGTGACCAAAGGCTTCAAATCGACGATGCCGGCTATGCAAAAATACGTGAAAATTCCGATGTCCTGAAATGCAGCCCAACGTATCGGAATCGGTTAATACACACACGAAAACATCACCAAAGGTGTACAGAAGTCATAGTTTGGTCTATTAGGGCCATTATGGCAGTCAGAGGTTGAAGTGACCAAAGGCTTCAAATCGACGATGCCGGCTATGCAAAAATACGTGAAAATTCCGATGTCCTGAAATGCAGCCCAACGTATCAGAATCGGTTAATACACACACGAAAACATCACCAAAGGTGTACAGAAGTCATAGTTTGGTCTATTAGGGCCATTATGGCAGTCAGAGGTTGAAGTGACCAAAGGCTTCAAATCGACGATGCCGGCTATGCAAAAATACGTGAAAATTCCGATGTCCTGAAATGCAGCCCAACGTATCGGAATCGGTTAATACACACACGAAAACATCACCAAAGGTGTACAGAAGTCATAGTTTGGTCTATTAGGGCCATTATGGCAGTCAGAGGTTGAAGTGACCAAAGGCTTCAAATCGACGATGCCGGGTATGCAAAAATACGTGAAAATTCCGATGTCCTGAAATGCAGCCCAACGTATCGGAATCGGTTAATACACACACGAAAACATCACCAAAGGTGTACAGAAGTCATAGTTTGGTCTATTAGGGCCATTATGGCAGTCAGAGGTTGAAGTGACCAAAGGCTTCAAATCGACGATGCCGGCTATGCAAAAATACGTGAAAATTCCGATGTCCTGAAATGCAGCCCAACGTATCGGAATCGGTTAATACACACACGAAAACATCACCAAAGGTGTACAGAAGTCATAGTTTGGTCTATTAGGGCCATTATGGCAGTCAGAGGTTGAAGTGACCAAAGGCTTCAAATCGACGATGCCGGCTATGCAAAAATACGTGAAAATTCCGATGTCCTGAAATGCAGCCCAACGTATCGGAATCGGTTAATACACACACGAAAACATCACCAAAGGTGTACAGAAGTCATAGTTTGGTCTATTAGGGCCATTATGGCAGTCAGAGGTTGAAGTGACCAAAGGCTTCAAATCGACGATGCCGGCTATGCAAAAATACGTGAAAATTCCGATGTCCTGAAATGCAGCCCAACGTATCGGAATCGGTTAATACACACACGAAAACATCACCAAAGGTGTACAGAAGTCATAGTTTGGTCTATTAGGGCCATTATGGCAGTCAGAGGTTGAAGTGACCAAAGGCTTCAAATCGACGATGCCGGCTATGCAAAAATACGTGAAAATTCCGATGTCCTGAAATGCAGCCCAACGTATCGGAATCGGTTAATACACACACGAAAACATCACCAAAGGTGTACAGAAGTCATAGTTTGGTCTATTAGGGCCATTATGGCAGTCAGAGGTTGAAGTGACCAAAGGCTTCAAATCGACGATGCCGGCTATGCAAAAATACGTGAAAATTCCGATGTCCTGAAATGCAGCCCAACGTATCGGAATCGGTTAATACACACACGAAAACATCACCAAAGGTGTACAGAAGTCATAGTTTGGTCTATTAGGGCCATTATGGCAGTCAGAGGTTGAAGTGACCAAAGGCTTCAAATCGACGATGCCGGCTATGCAAAAATACGTGAAAATTCCGATGTCCTGAAATGCAGCCCAACGTATCGGAATCGGTTAATACACACACGAAAACATCACCAAAGGTGTACAGAAGTCATAGTTTGGTCTATTAGGGCCATTATGGCAGTCAGAGGTTGAAGTGACCAAAGGCTTCAAATCGACGATGCCGGCTATGCAAAAATACGTGAAAATTCCGATGTCCTGAAATGCAGCCCAACGTATCGGAATCGGTTAATACACACACGAAAACATCACCAAAGGTGTACAGAAGTCATAGTTTGGTCTATTAGGGCCATTATGGCAGTCAGAGGTTGAAGTGACCAAAGGCTTCAAATCGACGATGCCGGCTATGCAAAAATACGTGAAAATTCCGATGTCCTGAAATGCAGCCCAACGTATCGGAATCGGTTAATACACACACGAAAACATCACCAAAGGTGTACAGAAGTCATAGTTTGGTCTATTAGGGCCATTATGGCAGTCAGAGGTTGAAGTGACCAAAGGCTTCAAATCGTCGATGCCGGCTATGCAAAAATACGTGAAAATTCCGATGTCCTGAAATGCAGCCCAACGTATCGGAATCGGTTAATACACACACGAAAACATCACCAAAGGTGTACAGAAGTCATAGTTTGGTCTATTAGGGCCATTATGGCAGTCAGAGGTTGAAGTGACCAAAGGCTTCAAATCGACGATGCCGGCTATGCAAAAATACGTGAAAATTCCGATGTCCTGAAATGCAGCCCAACGTATCGGAATCGGTTAATACACACACGAAAACATCACCAAAGGTGTACAGAAGTCATAGTTTGGTCTATTAGGGCCATTATGGCAGTCAGAGGTTGAAGTGACCAAAGGCTTCAAATCGACGATGCCGGCTATGCAAAAATACGTGAAAATTCCGATGTCCTGAAATGCAGCCCAACGTATCGGAATCGGTTAATACACACACGAAAACATCACCAAAGGTGTACAGAAGTCATAGTTTGGTCTATTAGGGCCATTATGGCAGTCAGAGGTTGAAGTGACCAAAGGCTTCAAATCGACGATGCCGGCTATGCAAAAATACGTGAAAATTCCGATGTCCTGAAATGCAGCCCAACGTATCGGAATCGGTTAATACACACACGAAAACATCACCAAAGGTGTACAGAAGTCATAGTTTGGTCTATTAGGGCCATTATGGCAGTCAGAGGTTGAAGTGACCAAAGGCTTCAAATCGACGATGCCGGCTATGCAAAAATACGTGAAAATTCCGATGTCCTGAAATGCAGCCCAACGTATCGGAATCGGTTAATACACACACGAAAACATCACCAAAGGTGTACAGAAGTCATAGTTTGGTCTATTAGGGCCATTATGGCAGTCAGAGGTTGAAGTGACCAAAGGCTTCAAATCGACGATGCCGGCTATGCAAAAATACGTGAAAATTCCGATGTCCTGAAATGCAGCCCAACGTATCGGAATCGGTTAATACACACACGAAAACATCACCAAAGGTGTACAGAAGTCATAGTTTGGTCTATTAGGGCCATTATGGCAGTCAGAGGTTGAAGTGACCAAAGGCTTCAAATCGACGATGCCGGCTATGCAAAAATACGTGAAAATTCCGATGTCCTGAAATGCAGCCCAACGTATCGGAATCGGTTAATACACACACGAAAACATCACCAAAGGTGTACAGAAGTCATAGTTTGGTCTATTAGGGCCATTATGGCAGTCAGAGGTTGAAGTGACCAAAGGCTTCAAATCGACGATGCCGGCTATGCAAAAATACGTGAAAATTCCGATGTCCTGAAATGCAGCCCAACGTATCGGAATCGGTTAATACACACACGAAAACATCACCAAAGGTGTACAGAAGTCATAGTTTGGTCTATTAGGGCCATTATGGCAGTCAGAGGTTGAAGTGACCAAAGGCTTCAAATCGACGATGCCGGCTATGCAAAAATACGTGAAAATTCCGATGTCCTGAAATGCAGCCCAACGTATCGGAATCGGTTAATACACACACGAAAACATCACCAAAGGTGTACAGAAGTCATAGTTTGGTCTATTAGGGCCATTATGGCAGTCAGAGGTTGAAGTGACCAAAGGCTTCAAATCGACGATGCCGGCTATGCAAAAATACGTGAAAATTCCGATGTCCTGAAATGCAGCCCAACGTATCAGAATCGGTTAATACACACACGAAAACATCACCAAAGGTGTACAGAAGTCATAGTTTGGTCTATTAGGGCCATTATGGCAGTCAGAGGTTGAAGTGACCAAAGGCTTCAAATCGACGATGCCGGCTATGCAAAAATACGTGAAAATTCCGATGTCCTGAAATGCAGCCCAACGTATCGGAATCGGTTAGTACACACACGAAAACATCACCAAAGGTGTACAGAAGTCATAGTTTGGTCTATTAGGGCCATTATGGCAGTCAGAGGTTGAAGTGACCAAAGGCTTCAAATCGACGATGCCGGCTATGCAAAAATACGTGAAAATTCCGATGTCCTGAAATGCAGCCCAACGTATCGGAATCGGTTAATACACACACGAAAACATCACCAAAGGTGTACAGAAGTCATAGTTTGGTCTATTAGGGCCATTATGGCAGTCAGAGGTTGAAGTGACCAAAGGCTTCAAATCGACGATGCCGGCTATGCAAAAATACGTGAAAATTCCGATGTCCTGAAATGCAGCCCAACGTATCGGAATCGGTTAATACACACACGAAAACATCACCAAAGGTGTACAGAAGTCATAGTTTGGTCTATTAGGGCCATTATGGCAGTCAGAGGTTGAAGTGACCAAAGGCTT
>CAJNIU020000113.1:0-21273 GCA_905231855.2 Eristalis tenax
AAGGTGTACAGAAGTCATAGTTTGGTCTATTAGGGCCATTATGACAGTCAGAGGTTGAAGTGACCAAAGGCTTCAAATCGACGATGCCGGCTATGCAAAAATACGTGAAAATTCCGATGTCCTGAAATGCAGCCCAACGTATCAGAATCGGTTAATACACACACGAAAACATCACCAAAGGTGTACAGAAGTCATAGTTTGGTCTATTAGGGCCATTATGGCAGTCAGAGGTTGAAGTGACCAAAGGCTTCAAATCGACGATGCCGGCTATGCAAAAATACGTGAAAATTCCGATGTCCTGAAATGCAGCCCAACGTATCAGAATCGGTTAATACACACACGAAAACATCACCAAAGGTATACAGAAGTCATAGTTTGGTCTATTAGGGCCATTATGGCAGTCAGAGGTTGAAGTGACCAAAGGCTTCAAATCGACGATGCCGGCTATGCAAAAATACGTGAAAATTCCGATGTCCTGAAATGCAGCCCAACGTATCGGAATCGGTTAATACACACACGAAAACATCACCAAAGGTGTACAGAAGTCATCGTTTGGTCTATTAGGGCCATTATGGCAGTCAGAGGTTGAAGTGACCAAAGGCTTCAAATCGACGATGCCGGCTATGCAAAAATACGTGAAAATTCCGATGTCCTGAAATGCAGCCCAACGTATCGGAATCGGTTAATACACACACGAAAACATCACCAAAGGTGTACAGAAGTCATAGTTTGGTCTATTAGGACCATTATGGCAGTCAGAGGTTGAAGTGACGAAAGGCTTCAAATCGATGATGCCGGCTATGCAAAAATACGTGAAAATTCCGATGTCCTGAAATGCAGCCCAACGTATCAGAATCGGTTAATACACACACGAAAACATCACCAAAGGTGTACAGAAGTCATAGTTTGGTCTATTAGGGCCATTATGCCAGTCAGAGGTTGAAGTGACCAAAGGCTTCAAATCGACGATGCCGGCTATGCAAAAATACGTGAAAATTCCGATGTCCTGAAATGCAGCCCAACGTATCAGAATCGGTTAATACACACACGAAAACATCACCAAAGGTGTACAGAAGTCATAGTTTGGTCTATTAGGGCCATTATGCCAGTCAGAGGTTGAAGTGACCAAAGGCTTCAAATCGACGATGCCGGCTATGCAAAAATACGTGAAAATTCCGATGTCCTGAAATGCAGCCCAACGTATCGGAATCGGTTAATACACACACGAAAACATCACCAAAGGTGTACAGAAGTCATAGTTTGGTCTATTAGGGCCATTATGGCAGTCAGAGGTTGAAGTGACCAAAGGCTTCAAATCGACGATGCCGGCTATGCAAAAATGCGTGAAAATTCCGATGTCCTGAAATGCAGCCCAACGTATCGGAATCGGTTAATACACACACGAAAACATCACCAAAGGTGTACAGAAGTCATAGTTTGGTCTATTAGGACCATTATGGCTATGCAAAAATACGTGAAAATTCCGATGTCCTGAAATGCAGCCCAACGTATCGGAATCGGTTAATACACACACGAAAACATCACCAAAGGTGTACAGAAGTCATAGTTTGGTCTATTAGGGCCATTATAGCAGTCAGAGGTTGAAGTGACCAAAGGCTTCAAATCGACGATGCCGGCTATGCAAAAATACGTGAAAATTCCGATGTCCTGAAATGCAGCCCAACGTATGGAATCGGTTAATACACACACGAAAACATCACCAAAGGTGTACAGAAGTCATAGTTTGGTCTATTAGGGCCATTATGGCAGTCAGAGGTTGAAGTGACCAAAGGCTTCAAATCGACGATGCCGGCTATGCAAAAATACGTGAAAATTCCGATGTCCTGAAATGCAGCCCAACGTATCAGAATCGGTTAATACACACACGAAAACATCACCAAAGGTGTACAGAAGTCATAGTTTGGTCTATTAGGGCCATTATGGCAGTCAGAGGTTGAAGTGACCAAAGGCTTCAAATCGACGATGCCGGCTATGCAAAAATACGTGAAAATTCCGATGTCCTGAAATGCAGCCCAACGTATCAGAATCGGTTAATACACACACGAAAACATCACCAAAGGTGTACAGAAGTCATAGTTTGGTCTATTAGGGCCATTATGGCAGTCAGAGGTTGAAGTGACCAAAGGCTTCAAATCGACGATGCCGGCTATGCAAAAATACGTGAAAATTCCGATGTCCTGAAATGCAGCCCAACGTATCAGAATCGGTTAATACACACACGAAAACATCACCAATGGTGTACAGAAGTCATAGTTTGGTCTATTAGGGCCATTATGGCAGTCAGAGGTTGAAGTGACCAAAGGCTTCAAATCGACGATGCCGGCTATGCAAAAATACGTGAAAATTCCGATGTCCTGAAATGCAGCCCAACGTATCGGAATCGGTTAATACACACACGAAAACATCACCAAAGGTGTACAGAAGTCATAGTTTGGTCTATTAGGGCCATTATGGCAGTCAGAGGTTGAAGTGACCAAAGGCTTCAAATCGACGATGCCGGCTATGCAAAAATACGTGAAAATTCCGATGTCCTGAAATGCAGCCCAACGTATCGGAATCGGTTAATACACACACGAAAACATCACCAAAGGTGTACAGAAGTCATAGTTTGGTCTATTAGGGCCATTATGGCAGTCAGAGGTTGAAGTGACCAAAGGCTTCAAATCGACGATGCCGGCTATGCAAAAATACGTGAAAATTCCGATGTCCTGAATGCAGCCCAACGTATCGGAATCGGTTAATACACACACGAAAACATCACCAAAGGTGTACAGAAGTCATAGTTTGGTCTATTAGGGCCATTATGGCAGTCAGAGGTTGAAGTGACCAAAGGCTTCAAATCGACGATGCCGGCTATGCAAAAATACGTGAAAATTCCGATGTCCTGAAATGCAGCCCAACGTATCGGAATCGGTTAATACACACACGAAAACATCACCAAAGGTGTACAGAAGTCATAGTTTGGTCTATTAGGACCATTATGGCTATGCAAAAATACGTGAAAATTCCGATGTCCTGAAATGCAGCCCAACGTATCGGAATCGGTTAATACACACACGAAAACATCACCAAAGGTGTACAGAAGTCATAGTTTGGTCTATTAGGGCCATTATGGCAGTCAGAGGTTGAAGTGACCAAAGGCTTCAAATCGACGATGCCGGCTATGCAAAAATACGTGAAAATTCCGATGTCCTGAAATGCAGCCCAACGTATCAGAATCGGTTAATACACACACGAAAACATCACCAAAGGTGTACAGAAGTCATAGTTTGGTCTATTAGGGCCATTATGGCAGTCAGAGGTTGAAGTGACCAAAGGCTTCAAATCGACGATGCCGGCTATGCAAAAATACGTGAAAATTCCGATGTCCTGAAATGCAGACCAACGTATCGGAATCGGTTAATACACACACTAAAACATCACCAAAGGTGTACAGAAGTCATAGTTTGGTCTATTAGGACCATTATGGCTATGCAAAAATACGTGAAAATTCCGATGTCCTGAAATGCAGCCCAACGTATCGGAATCGGTTAATACACACACGAAAACATCACCAAAGGTGTACAGAAGTCATAGTTTGGTCTATTAGGGCCATTATGGCAGTCAGAGGTTGAAGTGACCAAAGGCTTCAAATCGACGATGCCGGCTATGCAAAAATACGTGAAAATTCCGATGTCCTGAAATGCAGCCCAACGTATCAGAATCGGTTAATACACACACGAAAACATCACCAAAGGTGTACAGAAGTCATAGTTTGGTCTATTAGGGCCATTATGGCAGTCAGAGGTTGAAGTGACCAAAGGCTTCAAATCGACGATGCCGGCTATGCAAAAATACGTGAAAATTCCGATGTCCTGAAATGCAGCCCAACGTATCGGAATCGGTTAATACACACACGAAAACATCACCAAAGGTGTACAGAAGTCATAGTTTGGTCTATTAGGGCCATTATGGCAGTCAGAGGTTGAAGTGACCAAAGGCTTCAAATCGACGATGCCGGCTATGCAAAAATACGTGAAAATTCCGATGTCCTGAAATGCAGCCCAACGTATCGGAATCGGTTAATACACACACGAAAACATCACCAAAGGTGTACAGAAGTCATAGTTTGGTCTATTAGGGCCATTATGGCAGTCAGAGGTTGAAGTGACCAAAGGCTTCAAATCGACGATGCCGGCTATGCAAAAATACGTGAAAATTCCGATGTCCTGAAATGCAGACCAACGTATCGGAATCGGTTAATACACACACGAAAACATCACCAAAGGTGTACAGAAGTCATAGTTTGGTCTATTAGGGCCATTATGGCAGTCAGAGGTTGAAGTGACCAAAGGCTTCAAACCGACGATGCCGGCTATGCAAAAATACGTGAAAATTCCGATGTCCTGAAATGCAGCCCAACGTATCGGAATCGGTTAATACACACACGAAAACATCACCAAAGGTGTACAGAAGTCATAGTTTGGTCTATTAGGGCCATTATGGCAGTCAGAGGTTGAAGTGACCAAAGGCTTCAAATCGACGATGCCGGCTATGCAAAAATACGTGAAAATTCCGATGTCCTGAAATGCAGCCCAACGTATCAGAATCGGTTAATACACACACGAAAACATCACCAAAGGTGTACAGAAGTCATAGTTTGGTCTATTAGGGCCATTATGGCAGTCAGAGGTTGAAGTGACCAAAGGCTTCAAATCGACGATGCCGGCTATGCAAAAATACGTGAAAATTCCGATGTCCTGAAATGCAGCCCAACGTATCAGAATCGGTTAATACACACACGAAAACATCACCAATGGTGTACAGAAGTCATAGTTTGGTCTATTAGGGCCATTATGGCAGTCAGAGGTTGAAGTGACCAAAGGCTTCAAATCGACGATGCCGGCTATGCAAAAATACGTGAAAATTCCGATGTCCTGAAATGCAGCCCAACGTATCGGAATCGGTTAATACACACACGAAAACATCACCAAAGGTGTACAGAAGTCATAGTTTGGTCTATTAGGACCATTATGGCTATTCAAAAATACGTGAAAATTCCGATGTCCTGAAATGCAGCCCAACGTATCGGAATCGGTTAATACACACACGAAAACATCACCAAAGGTGTACAGAAGTCATAGTTTGGTCTATTAGGGCCATTATGGCAGTCAGAGGTTGAAGTGACCAAAGGCTTCAAATCGACGATGCCGGCTATGCAAAAATACGTGAAAATTCCGATGTCCTGAAATGCAGCCCAACGTATCAGAATCGGTTAATACACACACGAAAACATCACCAAAGGTGTACAGAAGTCATAGTTTGGTCTATTAGGGCCATTATGGCAGTCAGAGGTTGAAGTGACCAAAGGCTTCAAATCGACGATGCCGGCTATGCAAAAATACGTGAAAATTCCGATGTCCTGAAATGCAGCCCAACGTATCGGAATCGGTTAATACACACACGAAAACATCACCAAAGGTGTACAGAAGTCATAGTTTGGTCTATTAGGGCCATTATGGCAGTCAGAGGTTGAAGTGACCAAAGGCTTCAAATCGACGATGCCGGCTATGCAAAAATACGTGAAAATTCCGATGTCCTGAAATGCAGCCCAACGTATCGGAATCGGTTAATACACACACGAAAACATCACCAAAGGTGTACAGAAGTCATAGTTTGGTCTATTAGGGCCATTATGGCAGTCAGAGGTTGAAGTGACCAAAGGCTTCAAATCGACGATGCCGGCTATGCAAAAATACGTGAAAATTCCGATGTCCTGAAATGCAGACCAACGTATCGGAATCGGTTAATACACACACTAAAACATCACCAAAGGTGTACAGAAGTCATAGTTTGGTCTATTAGGGCCATTATGGCAGTCAGAGGTTGAAGTGACCAAAGGCTTCAAATCGACGATGCCGGCTATGCAAAAATACGTGAAAATTCCGATGTCCTGAAATGCAGCCCAACGTATCAGAATCGGTTAATACACACACGAAAACATCACCAAAGGTGTACAGAAGTCATAGTTTGGTCTATTAGGGCCATTATGGCAGTCAGAGGTTGAAGTGACCAAAGGCTTCAAATCGACGATGCCGGCTATGCAAAAATACGTGAAAATTCCGATGTCCTGAAATGCAGCCCAACGTATCAGAATCGGTTAATACACACACGAAAACATCACCAAAGGTGTACAGAAGTCATAGTTTGGTCTATTAGGGCCATTATGGCAGTCAGAGGTTGAAGTGACCAAAGGCTTCAAATCGACGATGCCGGCTATGCAAAAATACGTGAAAATTCCGATGTCCTGAAATGCAGCCCAACGTATCAGAATCGGTTAATACACACACGAAAACATCACCAAAGGTGTACAGAAGTCATAGTTTGGTCTATTAGGGCCATTATGGCAGTCAGAGGTTGAAGTGACCAAAGGCTTCAAATCGACGATGCCGGCTATGCAAAAATACGTGAAAATTCCGATGTCCTGAAATGCAGCCCAACGTATCGGAATCGGTTAATACACACACGAAAACATCACCAAAGGTGTACAGAAGTCATAGTTTGGTCTATTAGGGCCATTATAGCAGTCAGAGGTTGAAGTGACCAAAGGCTTCAAATCGACGATGCCGGCTATGCAAAAATACGTGAAAATTCCGATGTCCTGAAATGCAGCCCAACGTATCAGAATCGGTTAATACACACACGAAAACATCACCAAAGGTGTACAGAAGTCATAGTTTGGTCTATTAGGGCCATTATGGCAGTCAGAGGTTGAAGTGACCAAAGGCTTCAAATCGACGATGCCGGCTATGCAAAAATACGTGAAAATTCCGATGTCCTGAAATGCAGCCCAACGTATCGGAATCGGTTAATACACACACGAAAACATCACCAAAGGTGTACAGAAGTCATAGTTTGGTCTATTAGGGCCATTATGGCAGTCAGAGGTTGAAGTGACCAAAGGCTTCAAATCGACGATGCCGGCTATGCAAAAATACGTGAAAATTCCGATGTCCTGAAATGCAGCCCAACGTATCGGAATCGGTTAATACACACACGAAAACATCACCAAAGGTGTACAGAAGTCATAGTTTGGTCTATTAGGGCCATTATGGCAGTCAGAGGTTGAAGTGACCAAAGGCTTCAAATCGACGATGCCGGCTATGCAAAAATACGTGAAAATTCCGATGTCCTGAAATGCAGCCCAACGTATCAGAATCGGTTAATACACACACGAAAACATCACCAAAGGTATACAGAAGTCATAGTTTGGTCTATTAGGGCCATTATGGCAGTCAGAGGTTGAAGTGACCAAAGGCTTCAAATCGACGATGCCGGCTATGCAAAAATACGTGAAAATTCCGATGTCCTGAAATGCAGCCCAACGTATCGGAATCGGTTAATACACACACGAAAACATCACCAAAGGTGTACAGAAGTCATCGTTTGGTCTATTAGGGCCATTATGGCAGTCAGAGGTTGAAGTGACCAAAGGCTTCAAATCGACGATGCCGGCTATGCAAAAATACGTGAAAATTCCGATGTCCTGAAATGCAGCCCAACGTATCGGAATCGGTTAATACACACACGAAAACATCACCAAAGGTGTACAGAAGTCATAGTTTGGTCTATTAGGACCATTATGGCAGTCAGAGGTTGAAGTGACCAAAGGCTTCAAATCGATGATGCCGGCTATGCAAAAATACGTGAAAATTCCGATGTCCTGAAATGCAGCCCAACGTATCAGAATCGGTTAATACACACACGAAAACATCACCAAAGGTGTACAGAAGTCATAGTTTGGTCTATTAGGGCCATTATGCCAGTCAGAGGTTGAAGTGACCAAAGGCTTCAAATCGACGATGCCGGCTATGCAAAAATACGTGAAAATTCCGATGTCCTGAAATGCAGCCCAACGTATCAGAATCGGTTAATACACACACGAAAACATCACCAAAGGTGTACAGAAGTCATAGTTTGGTCTATTAGGGCCATTATGCCAGTCAGAGGTTGAAGTGACCAAAGGCTTCAAATCGACGATGCCGGCTATGCAAAAATACGTGAAAATTCCGATGTCCTGAAATGCAGCCCAACGTATCGGAATCGGTTAATACACACACGAAAACATCACCAAAGGTGTACAGAAGTCATAGTTTGGTATATTAGGGCCATTATGGCAGTCAGAGGTTGAAGTGACCAAAGGCTTCAAATCGACGATGCCGGCTATGCAAAAATGCGTGAAAATTCCGATGTCCTGAAATGCAGCCCAACGTATCGGAATCGGTTAATACACACACGAAAACATCACCAAAGGTGTACAGAAGTCATAGTTTGGTCTATTAGGATCATTATGGCTATGCAAAAATACGTGAAAATTCCGATGTCCTGAAATGCAGCCCAACGTATCGGAATCGGTTAATACACACACGAAAACATCACCAAAGGTGTACAGAAGTCATAGTTTGGTCTATTAGGGCCATTATAGCAGTCAGAGGTTGAAGTGACCAAAGGCTTCAAATCGACGATGCCGGCTATGCAAAAATACGTGAAAATTCCGATGTCCTGAAATGCAGCCCAACGTATGGAATCGGTTAATACACACACGAAAACATCACCAAAGGTGTACAGAAGTCATAGTTTGGTCTATTAGGGCCATTATGGCAGTCAGAGATTGAAGTGACCAAAGGCTTCAAATCGACGATGCCGGCTATGCAAAAATACGTGAAAATTCCGATGTCCTGAAATGCAGCCCAACGTATGGAATCGGTTAATACACACACGAAAACATCACCAAAGGAGTACAGAAGTCATAGTTTGGTCTATTAGGGCCATTATGGCAGTCAGAGGTTGAAGTGACCAAAGGCTTCAAATCGACGATGCCGGCTATGCAAAAATACGTGAAAATTCCGATGTCCTGAAATGCAGCCCAACGTATCAGAATCGGTTAATACACACACGAAAACATCACCAAAGGTGTACAGAAGTCATAGTTTGGTCTATTAGGGCCATTATGGCAGTCAGAGGTTGAAGTGACCAAAGGCTTCAAATCGACGATGCCGGCTATGCAAAAATACGTGAAAATTCCGATGTCCTGAAATGCAGCCCAACGTATCAGAATCGGTTAATACACACACGAAAACATCACCAAAGGTGTACAGAAGTCATAGTTTGGTCTATTAGGGCCATTATGGCAGTCAGAGGTTGAAGTGACCAAAGGCTTCAAATCGACGATGCCGGCTATGCAAAAATACGTGAAAATTCCGATGTCCTGAAATGCAGCCCAACGTATCAGAATCGGTTAATACACACACGAAAACATCACCAATGGTGTACAGAAGTCATAGTTTGGTCTATTAGGGCCATTATGGCAGTCAGAGGTTGAAGTGACCAAAGGCTTCAAATCGACGATGCCGGCTATGCAAAAATACGTGAAAATTCCGATGTCCTGAAATGCAGCCCAACGTATCGGAATCGGTTAATACACACACGAAAACATCACCAAAGGTGTACAGAAGTCATAGTTTGGTCTATTAGGGCCATTATGGCAGTCAGAGGTTGAAGTGACCAAAGGCTTCAAATCGACGATGCCGGCTATGCAAAAATACGTGAAAATTCCGATGTCCTGAAATGCAGCCCAACGTATCGGAATCGGTTAATACACACACGAAAACATCACCAAAGGTGTACAGAAGTCATAGTTTGGTCTATTAGGACCATTATGGCTATGCAAAAATACGTGAAAATTCCGATGTCCTGAAATGCAGCCCAACGTATCGGAATCGGTTAATACACACACGAAAACATCACCAAAGGTGTACAGAAGTCATAGTTTGGTCTATTAGGGCCATTATGGCAGTCAGAGGTTGAAGTGACCAAAGGCTTCAAATCGACGATGCCGGCTATGCAAAAATACGTGAAAATTCCGATGTCCTGAAATGCAGCCCAACGTATCAGAATCGGTTAATACACACACGAAAACATCACCAAAGGTGTACAGAAGTCATAGTTTGGTCTATTAGGGCCATTATGGCAGTCAGAGGTTGAAGTGACCAAAGGCTTCAAATCGACGATGCCGGCTATGCAAAAATACGTGAAAATTCCGATGTCCTGAAATGCAGCCCAACGTATCGGAATCGGTTAATACACACACGAAAACATCACCAAAGGTGTACAGAAGTCATAGTTTGGTCTATTAGGGCCATTATGGCAGTCAGAGGTTGAAGTGACCAAAGGCTTCAAATCGACGATGCCGGCTATGCAAAAATACGTGAAAATTCCGATGTCCTGAAATGCAGCCCAACGTATCGGAATCGGTTAATACACACACGAAAACATCACCAAAGGTGTACAGAAGTCATAGTTTGGTCTATTAGGGCCATTATGGCAGTCAGAGGTTGAAGTGACCAAAGGCTTCAAATCGACGATGCCGGCTATGCAAAAATACGTGAAAATTCCGATGTCCTGAAATGCAGACCAACGTATCGGAATCGGTTAATACACACACTAAAACATCACCAAAGGTGTACAGAAGTCATAGTTTGGTCTATTAGGGCCATTATGGCAGTCAGAGGTTGAAGTGACCAAAGGCTTCAAATCGACGATGCCGGCTATGCAAAAATACGTGAAAATTCCGATGTCCTGAAATGCAGCCCAACGTATCAGAATCGGTTAATACACACACGAAAACATCACCAAAGGTGTACAGAAGTCATAGTTTGGTCTATTAGGGCCATTATGGCAGTCAGAGGTTGAAGTGACCAAAGGCTTCAAATCGACGATGCCGGCTATGCAAAAATACGTGAAAATTCCGATGTCCTGAAATGCAGCCCAACGTATCAGAATCGGTTAATACACACACGAAAACATCACCAAAGGTGTACAGAAGTCATAGTTTGGTCTATTAGGGCCATTATGGCAGTCAGAGGTTGAAGTGACCAAAGGCTTCAAATCGACGATGCCGGCTATGCAAAAATACGTGAAAATTCCGATGTCCTGAAATGCAGCCCAACGTATCAGAATCGGTTAATACACACACGAAAACATCACCAAAGGTGTACAGAAGTCATAGTTTGGTCTATTAGGGCCATTATGGCAGTCAGAGGTTGAAGTGACCAAAGGCTTCAAATCGACGATGCCGGCTATGCAAAAATACGTGAAAATTCCGATGTCCTGAAATGCAGCCCAACGTATCAGAATCGGTTAATACACACACGAAAACATCACCAAAGGTGTACAGAAGTCATAGTTTGGTCTATTAGGGCCATTATGGCAGTCAGAGGTTGAAGTGACCAAAGGCTTCAAATCGACGATGCCGGCTATGCAAAAATACGTGAAAATTCCGATGTCCTGAAATGCAGCCCAACGTATCGGAATCGGTTAATACACACACGAAAACATCACCAAAGGTGTACAGAAGTCATAGTTTGGTCTATTAGGGCCATTATGGCAGTCAGAGGTTGAAGTGACCAAAGGCTTCAAATCGACGATGCCGGCTATGCAAAAATACGTGAAAATTCCGATGTCCTGAAATGCAGCCCAACGTATCGGAATCGGTTAATACACACACGAAAACATCACCAAAGGTGTACAGAAGTCATAGTTTGGTCTATTAGGGCCATTATAGCAGTCAGAGGTTGAAGTGACCAAAGGCTTCAAATCGACGATGCCGGCTATGCAAAAATACGTGAAAATTCCGATGTCCTGAAATGCAGCCCAACGTATGGAATCGGTTAATACACACACGAAAACATCACCAAAGGTGTACAGAAGTCATAGTTTGGTCTATTAGGGCCATTATGGCAGTCAGAGGTTGAAGTGACCAAAGGCTTCAAATCGACGATGCCGGCTATGCAAAAATACGTGAAAATTCCGATGTCCTGAAATGCAGCCCAACGTATCAGAATCGGTTAATACACACACGAAAACATCACCAAAGGTGTACAGAAGTCATAGTTTGGTCTATTAGGGCCATTATGGCAGTCAGAGGTTGAAGTGACCAAAGGCTTCAAATCGACGATGCCGGCTATGCAAAAATACGTGAAAATTCCGATGTCCTGAAATGCAGCCCAACGTATCGGAATCGGTTAATACACACACGAAAACATCACCAAAGGTGTACAGAAGTCATAGTTTGGTCTATTAGGGCCATTATGGCAGTCAGAGGTTGAAGTGACCAAAGGCTTCAAATCGACGATGCCGGCTATGCAAAAATACGTGAAAATTCCGATGTCCTGAAATGCAGCCCAACGTATCGGAATCGGTTAATACACACACGAAAACATCACCAAAGGTGTACAGAAGTCATCGTTTGGTCTATTAGGGCCATTATGGCAGTCAGAGGTTGAAGTGACCAAAGGCTTCAAATCGACGATGCCGGCTATGCAAAAATACGTGAAAATTCCGATGTCCTGAAATGCAGCCCAACGTATCGGAATCGGTTAATACACACACGAAAACATCACCAAAGGTGTACAGAAGTCATAGTTTGGTCTATTAGGGCCATTATGGCAGTCAGAGGTTGAAGTGACCAAAGTCTTCAAATCGACGATGCCGGCTATGCAAAAATACGTGAAAATTCCGATGTCCTGAAATGCAGCCCAACGTATCGGAATCGGTTAATACACACACGAAAACATCACCAAAGGTGTACAGAAGTCATAGTTTGGTCTATTAGGGCCATTATGGCAGTCAGAGGTTGAAGTGACCAAAGGCTTCAAATCGACGATGCCGGCTATGCAAAAATACGTGAAAATTCCGATGTCCTGAAATGCAGCCCAACGTATCGGAATCGGTTAATACACACACGAAAACATCACCAAAGGTGTACAGAAGTCATAGTTTGGTCTATTAGGGCCATTATGGCAGTCAGAGGTTGAAGTGACCAAAGGCTTCAAATCGACGATGCCGGCTATGCAAAAATACGTGAAAATTCCGATGTCCTGAAATGCAGCCCAACGTATCAGAATCGGTTAATACACACACGAAAACATCACCAAAGGTGTACAGAAGTCATAGTTTGGTCTATTAGGGCCATTATGGCAGTCAGAGGTTGAAGTGACCAAAGGCTTCAAATCGACGATGCCGGCTATGCAAAAATACGTGAAAATTCCGATGTCCTGAAATGCAGCCCAACGTATCGGAATCGGTTAATACACACACGAAAACATCACCAAAGGTGTACAGAAGTCATAGTTTGGTCTATTAGGGCCATTATGGCAGTCAGAGGTTGAAGTGACCAAAGGCTTCAAATCGACGATGCCGGCTATGCAAAAATACGTGAAAATTCCGATGTCCTGAAATGCAGCCCAACGTATCAGAATCGGTTAATACACACACGAAAACATCACCAAAGGTGTACAGAAGTCATAGTTTGGTCTATTAGGGCCATTATGGCAGTCAGAGGTTGAAGTGACCAAAGGCTTCAAATCGACGATGCCGGCTATGCAAAAATACGTGAAAATTCCGATGTCCTGAAATGCAGCCCAACGTATCAGAATCGGTTAATACACACACGAAAACATCACCAAAGGTATACAGAAGTCATAGTTTGGTCTATTAGGGCCATTATGCCAGTCAGAGGTTGAAGTGACCAAAGGCTTCAAATCGACGATGCCGGCTATGCAAAAATACGTGAAAATTCCGATGTCCTGAAATGCAGCCCAACGTATCGGAATCGGTTAATACACACACGAAAACATCACCAAAGGTGTACAGAAGTCATAGTTTGGTCTATTAGGGCCATTATGGCAGTCAGAGGTTGAAGTGACCAAAGGCTTCAAATCGACGATGCCGGCTATGCAAAAATACGTGAAAATTCCGATGTCCTGAAATGCAGCCCAACGTATCGGAATCGGTTAATACACACACGAAAACATCACCAAAGGTGTACAGAAGTCATAGTTTGGTCTATTAGGGCCATTATGGCAGTCAGAGGTTGAAGTGACCAAAGGCTTCAAATCGACGATGCCGGCTATGCAAAAATACGTGAAAATTCCGATGTCCTGAAATGCAGCCCAACGTATCAGAATCGGTTAATACACACACGAAAACATCACCAAAGGTGTACAGAAGTCATAGTTTGGTCTATTAGGGCCATTATGGCAGTCAGAGGTTGAAGTGACCAAAGGCTTCAAATCGACGATGCCGGCTATGCAAAAATACGTGAAAATTCCGATGTCCTGAAATGCAGCCCAACGTATCGGAATCGGTTAATACACACACGAAAACATCACCAAAGGTGTACAGAAGTCATAGTTTGGTCTATTAGGGCCATTATGGCAGTCAGAGGTTGAAGTGACCAAAGGCTTCAAATCGACGATGCCGGCTATGCAAAAATACGTGAAAATTCCGATGTCCTGAAATGCAGACCAACGTATCGGAATCGGTTAATACACACACTAAAACATCACCAAAGGTGTACAGAAGTCATAGTTTGGTCTATTAGGGCCATTATGGCAGTCAGAGGTTGAAGTGACCAAAGGCTTCAAATCGACGATGCCGGCTATGCAAAAATACGTGAAAATTCCGATGTCCTGAAATGCAGCCCAACGTATCAGAATCGGTTAATACACACACGAAAACATCACCAAAGGTGTACAGAAGTCATAGTTTGGTCTATTAGGGCCATTATGGCAGTCAGAGGTTGAAGTGACCAAAGGCTTCAAATCGACGATGCCGGCTATGCAAAAATACGTGAAAATTCCGATGTCCTGAAATGCAGCCCAACGTATCAAAATCGGTTAATACACACACGAAAACATCACCAAAGGTGTACAGAAGTCATAGTTTGGTCTATTAGGGCCATTATGGCAGTCAGAGGTTGAAGTGACCAAAGGCTTCAAATCGACGATGCCGGCTATGCAAAAATACGTGAAAATTCCGATGTCCTGAAATGCAGCCCAACGTATCAGAATCGATTAATACACACACGAAAACATCACCAAAGGTGTACAGAAGTCATAGTTTGGTCTATTAGGGCCATTATGGCAGTCAGAGGTTGAAGTGACCAAAGGCTTCAAATCGACGATGCCGGCTATGCAAAAATACGTGAAAATTCCGATGTCCTGAAATGCAGCCCAACGTATCGGAATCGGTTAATACACACACGAAAACATCACCAAAGGTGTACAGAAGTCATAGTTTGGTCTATTAGGGCCATTATGGCAGTCAGAGGTTGAAGTGACCAAAGGCTTCAAATCGACGATGAAAATTCCGATGTCCTGAAATGCAGCCCAACGTATCGGAATCGGTTAATACACACACGAAAACATCACCAAAGGTGTACAGAAGTCATAGTTTGGTCTATTAGGGCCATTATGGCAGTCAGAGGTTGAAGTGACCAAAGGCTTCAAATCGACGATGCCGGCTATGCAAAAATACGTGAAAATTCCGATGTCCTGAAATGCAGCCCAACGTATCAGAATCGGTTAATACACACACGAAAACATCACCAAAGGTGTACAGAAGTCATAGTTTGGTCTATTAGGGCCATTATGGCAGTCAGAGGTTGAAGTGACCAAAGGCTTCAAATCGACGATGCCGGCTATGCAAAAATACGTGAAAATTCCGATGTCCTGAAATGCAGCCCAACGTATCGGAATCGGTTAATACACACACGAAAACATCATAAAAGGTGTACAGAAGTCATAGTTTGGTCTATTAGGGCCATTATGGCAGTCAGAGGTTGAAGTGACCAAAGGCTTCAAATCGACGATGCCGGCTATGCAAAAATACGTGAAAATTCCGATGTCCTGAAATGCAGACCAACGTATCGGAATCGGTTAATACACACACTAAAACATCACCAAAGGTGTACAGAAGTCATAGTTTGGTCTATTAGGGCCATTATGGCAGTCAGAGGTTGAAGTGACCAAAGGCTTCAAATCGACGATGCCGGCTATGCAAAAATACGTGAAAATTCCGATGTCCTGAAATGCAGCCCAACGTATCAGAATCGGTTAATACACACACGAAAACATCACCAAAGGTGTACAGAAGTCATAGTTTGGTCTATTAGGGCCATTATGGCAGTCAGAGGTTGAAGTGACCAAAGGCTTCAAATCGACGATGCCGGCTATGCAAAAATACGTGAAAATTCCGATGTCCTGAAATGCAGCCCAACGTATCGGAATCGGTTAATACACACACGAAAACATCACCAAAGGTGTACAGAAGTCATAGTTTGGTCTATTAGGGCCATTATGGCAGTCAGAGGTTGAAGTGACCAAAGGCTTCAAATCGACGATGCCGGCTATGCAAAAATACGTCAAAATTCCGATGTCCTGAAATGCAGCCCAACGTATCGGAATCGGTTAATACACACACGAAAACATCACCAAAGGTGTACAGAAGTCATAGTTTGGTCTATTAGGGCCATTATGGCAGTCAGAGGTTGAAGTGACCAAAGGCTTCAAATCGACGATGCCGGCTATGCAAAAATACGTGAAAATTCCGATGTCCTGAAATGCAGCCCAACGTATCGGAATCGGTTAATACACACACGAAAACATCACCAAAGGTGTACAGAAGTCATAGTTTGGTCTATTAGGGCCATTATGGCAGTCAGAGGTTGAAGTGACCAAAGGCTTCAAATCGACGATGCCGGCTATGCAAAAATACGTGAAAATTCCGATGTCCTGAAATGCAGACCAACGTATCGGAATCGGTTAATACACACACTAAAACATCACCAAAGGTGTACAGAAGTCATAGTTTGGTCTATTAGGGCCATTATGGCAGTCAGAGGTTGAAGTGACCAAAGGCTTCAAATCGACGATGCCGGCTATGCAAAAATACGTGAAAATTCCGATGTCCTGAAATGCAGCCCAACGTATCAGAATCGGTTAATACACACACGAAAACATCACCAAAGGTGTACAGAAGTCATAGTTTGGTCTATTAGGGCCATTATGGCAGTCAGAGGTTGAAGTGACCAAAGGCTTCAAATCGACGATGCCGGCTATGCAAAAATACGTGAAAATTCCGATGTCCTGAAATGCAGCCCAACGTATCAGAATCGGTTAATACACACACGAAAACATCACCAAAGGTGTACAGAAGTCATAGTTTGGTCTATTAGGGCCATTATGGCAGTCAGAGGTTGAAGTGACCAAAGGCTTCAAATCGACGATGCCGGCTATGCAAAAATACGTGAAAATTCCGATGTCCTGAAATGCAGCCCAACGTATCAGAATCGGTTAATACACACACGAAAACATCACCAAAGGTGTACAGAAGTCATAGTTTGGTCTATTAGGGCCATTATGGCAGTCAGAGGTTGAAGTGACCAAAGGCTTCAAATCGACGATGCCGGCTATGCAAAAATACGTGAAAATTCCGATGTCCTGAAATGCAGCCCAACGTATCGGAATCGGTTAATACACACACGAAAACATCACCAAAGGTGTACAGAAGTCATAGTTTGGTCTATTAGGGCCATTATAGCAGTCAGAGGTTGAAGTGACCAAAGGCTTCAAATCGACGATGCCGGCTATGCAAAAATACGTGAAAATTCCGATGTCCTGAAATGCAGCCCAACGTATCGGAATCGGTTAATACACACACGAAAACATCACCAAAGGTGTACAGAAGTCATAGTTTGGTCTATTAGGGCCATTATGGCAGTCAGAGGTTGAAGTGACCAAAGGCTTCAAATCGACGATGCCGGCTATGCAAAAATACGTGAAAATTCCGACGTCCTGAAATGCAGCCCAACGTATCGGAATCGGTTAATACACACACGAAAACATCACCAAAGGTGTACAGAAATCATAGTTTGGTCTATTAGGGCCATTATAGCAGTCAGAGGTTGAAGTGACCAAAGGCTTCAAATCGACGATGCCGGCTATGCAAAAATACGTGAAAATTCCGATGTCCTGAAATGCAGCCCAACGTATGGAATCGGTTTATACACACACGAAAACATCACCAAAGGTGTACAGAAGTCATAGTTTGGTCTATTAGGGCCATTATGGCAGTCAGAGGTTGAAGTGACCAAAGGCTTCAAATCGACGATGCCGGCTATGCAAAAATACGTGAAAATTCCGATGTCCTGAAATGCAGCCCAACGTATCGGAATCGGTTAATACACACACGAAAACATCACCAAAGGTGTACAGAAGTCATAGTTTGGTCTATTAGGGCCATTATGGCAGTCAGAGGTTGAAGTGACCAAAGGCTTCAAATCGACGATGCCGGCTATGCAAAAATACGTGAAAATTCCGATGTCCTGAAATGCAGCCCAACGTATCGGAATCGGTTAATACACACACGAAAACATCACCAAAGGTGTACAGAAGTCATAGTTTGGTCTATTAGGGCCATTATGGCAGTCAGAGGTTGAAGTGACCAAAGGCTTCAAATCGACGATGCCGGCTATGCAAAAATACGTGAAAATTCCGATGTCCTGAAATGCAGCCCAACGTATCGGAATCGGTTAATACACACACGAAAACATCACCAAAGGTGTACAGAAGTCATAGTTTGGTCTATTAGGGCCATTATGGCAGTCAGAGGTTGAAGTGACCAAAGGCTTCAAATCGACGATGCCGGCTATGCAAAAATACGTGAAAATTCCGATGTCCTGAAATGCAGCCCAACGTATCAGAATCGGTTAATACACACACGAAAACATCACCAAAGGTGTACAGAAGTCATAGTTTGGTCTATTAGGGCCATTATGGCAGTCAGAGGTTGAAGTGACCAAAGGCTTCAAATCGACGATGCCGGCTATGCAAAAATACGTGAAAATTCCGATGTCCTGAAATGCAGCCCAACGTATCGGAATCGGTTAATACACACACGAAAACATCACCAAAGGTGTACAGAAGTCATAGTTTGGTCTATTAGGGCCATTATGGCAGTCAGAGGTTGAAGTGACCAAAGGCTTCAAATCGACGATGCCGGCTATGCAAAAATACGTGAAAATTCCGATGTCCTGAAATGCAGACCAACGTATCGGAATCGGTTAATACACACACTAAAACATCACCAAAGGTGTACAGAAGTCATAGTTTGGTCTATTAGGGCCATTATGGCAGTCAGAGGTTGAAGTGACCAAAGGCTTCAAATCGACGATGCCGGCTATGCAAAAATACGTGAAAATTCCGATGTCCTGAAATGCAGCCCAACGTATCGGAATCGGTTAATACACACACGAAAACATCACCAAAGGTGTACAGAAGTCATCGTTTGGTCTATTAGGGCCATTATGGCAGTCAGAGGTTGAAGTGACCAAAGGCTTCAAATCGATGATGCCGGCTATGCAAAAATACGTGAAAATTCCGATGTCCTGAAATGCAGCCCAACGTATCAGAATCGGTTAATACACACACGAAAACATCACCAAAGGTGTACAGAAGTCATAGTTTGGTCTATTAGGGCCATTATGCCAGTCAGAGGTTGAAGTTTGTCTATTAGGGCCATTATGGCAGTCAGAGGTTGAAGTGACCAAAGGCTTCAAATCGACGATGCCGGCTATGCAAAAATACGTGAAAATTCCGATGTCCTGAAATGCAGCCCAACGTATCGGAATCGGTTAATACACACACGAAAACATCACCAAAGGTGTACAGAAGTCATAGTTTGGTCTATTAGGGCCATTATGGCAGTCAGAGGTTGAAGTGACCAAAGGCTTCAAATCGACGATGCCGGCTATGCAAAAATACGTGAAAATTCCGATGTCCTGAAATGCAGCCCAACGTATCAGAATCGGTTAATACACACACGAAAACATCACCAAAGGTGTACAGAAGTCATAGTTTGGTCTATTAGGGCCATTATGGCAGTCAGAGGTTGAAG
This sequence comes from Eristalis tenax, assembly GCA_905231855.2. Taxonomy (NCBI): domain Eukaryota; kingdom Metazoa; phylum Arthropoda; class Insecta; order Diptera; family Syrphidae; genus Eristalis; species Eristalis tenax. The sequence continues at coordinate 19,798 of CAJNIU020000113.1, forward strand.
TGACCAAAGGCTTCAAATCGACGATGCCGGCTATGCAAAAATACGTGAAAATTCCGATGTCCTGAAATGCAGCCCAACGTATCGGAATCGGTTAATACACACACGAAAACATCACCAAAGGTGTACAGAAGTCATAGTTTGGTCTATTAGGGCCATTATGGCAGTCAGAGGTTGAAGTGACCAAAGGCTTCAAATCGACGATGCCGGGTATGCAAAAATACGTGAAAATTCCGATGTCCTGAAATGCAGCCCAACGTATCGGAATCGGTTAATACACACACGAAAACATCACCAAAGGTGTACAGAAGTCATAGTTTGGTCTATTAGGGCCATTATGGCAGTCAGAGGTTGAAGTGACCAAAGGCTTCAAATCGACGATGCCGGCTATGCAAAAATACGTGAAAATTCCGATGTCCTGAAATGCAGCCCAACGTATCGGAATCGGTTAATACACACACGAAAACATCACCAAAGGTGTACAGAAGTCATAGTTTGGTCTATTAGGGCCATTATGGCAGTCAGAGGTTGAAGTGACCAAAGGCTTCAAATCGACGATGCCGGCTATGCAAAAATACGTGAAAATTCCGACGTCCTGAAATGCAGCCCAACGTATCGGAATCGGTTAATACACACACGAAAACATCACCAAAGGTGTACAGAAATCATAGTTTGGTCTATTAGGGCCATTATAGCAGTCAGAGGTTGAAGTGACCAAAGGCTTCAAATCGACGATGCCGGCTATGCAAAAATACGTGAAAATTCCGATGTCCTGAAATGCAGCCCAACGTATGGAATCGGTTTATACACACACGAAAACATCACCAAAGGTGTACAGAAGTCATAGTTTGGTCTATTAGGGCCATTATGGCAGTCAGAGGTTGAAGTGACCAAAGGCTTCAAATCGACGATGCCGGCTATGCAAAAATACGTGAAAATTCCGATGTCCTGAAATGCAGCCCAACGTATCAGAATCGGTTAATACACACACGAAAACATCACCAAAGGTGTACAGAAGTCATAGTTTGGTCTATTAGGGCCATTATGGCAGTCAGAGGTTGAAGTGACCAAAGGCTTCAAATCGACGATGCCGGCTATGCAAAAATACGTGAAAATTCCGATGTCCTGAAATGCAGCCCAACGTATCGGAATCGGTTAATACACACACGAAAACATCACCAAAGGTGTACAGAAGTCATAGTTTGGTCTATTAGGGCCATTATGGCAGTCAGAGGTTGAAGTGACCAAAGGCTTCAAATCGACGATGCCGGCTATGCAAAAATACGTGAAAATTCCGATGTCCTGAAATGCAGCCCAACGTATCAGAATCGGTTAATACACACACGAAAACATCACCAAAGGTGTACAGAAGTCATAGTTTGGTCTATTAGGGCCATTATGGCAGTCAGAGGTTGAAGTGACCAAAGGCTTCAAATCGACGATGCCGGCTATGCAAAAATACGTGAAAATTCCGATGTC
>CAJNIU020000114.1:0-21166 GCA_905231855.2 Eristalis tenax
GGCCCTAATAGACCAAACTATGACTTCTGTACACCTTTGGTGATGTTTTCGTGTGTGTATTACCCGATTCCGATACGTTGGGCTGCATTCAGTGACATCGGAATTTTCACGTATTTTTGCATAGCCGGCATCGTCGATTTGACGCCTTTGGTCAGTTCAAACTCTGACTGCCATAATGGCCCTAATAGACCAAACTATGACTTCTGTACACCTTTGGTGATGTTTTCGTGTGTGTAGTAACCGATTCCGATACGTTGGGCTGCATTCCGTGACATCGGAATTTTCACGTATTTTTGCATAGCCGGCATCGTCGATTTTAAGCCTTTGGTCAGTTCAACCTCTGACTGCCATAATGGCCCTAATAGACCAAACTATGACTTCTGTACACCTTTGGTGATGTTTTCGTGTGTGTATTAACCGATTCCGATACGTTGGGCTGCATTCCGTGACATCGGAATTTTCACGTATTTTTGCATAGCCGGCATCGTCGATTTTAAGCCTTTGGTCAGTTCAACCTCTGACTGCCATAATGGCCCTTATAGACCAAACTATGACCTCTGTACACCTTTGGTGATGTTTTCGTGTGTGTATTACCCGATTCCGATACGTTGGGCTGCATTCCGTGACATCGGAATATTCACGTATTTTTGCATAGCCGGCATCGTCGATTTGACGCCTTTGGTCAGTTCAAACTCTGACTGCCATAATGGCCCTAATAGACCAAGCTATGACTTCTGTACACCTTTGGTGATGTTTTCGCGTGTGTAGTAACCGATTCCGATACGTTGGGCTGCATTCAGTGACATCGGAATTTTCACGTATTTTTGCATAGCCGGCATCGTCGATTTGACGCCTTTGGTCAGTTCAAACTCTGACTGCCATAATGGCTCTAATAGACCAAACTATGACTTCTGTACACCTTTGGTGATGTTTTCGTGTGTGTATTACCCGATTCCGATACGTTGGGCTGCATTCCGTGACATCGGAATTTTCACGTATTTTTGCATAGCCGGCATCGTCGATTTTAAGCCTTTGGTCAGTTCAACCTCTGACTGCCATAATGGCCCTAATAGGCCAAACTATGACTTCTGTACACCCTTGGTGATGTTTTCGTGTGTGTAGTAACCGATTCCGATACGTTGGGCTGCATTTCGTGACATCGGAATTTTCACGTATTTTTGCATAGCCGGCATCGTCGATTTGACGCCTTTGGTCAGTTCAAACTCTGACTGCCATAATGGCCCTAATAGACCAAACTATGACTTCTGTACACCTTTGGTGATGTTTTCGTGTGTGTAGTAACCGATTCCGATACGTTGGGCTGCATTCCCTGACATCGGAATTTTCACATATTTTTGCATAGCCGGCATCGTCGATTTGACGCCTTTGGTCAGTTCAAACTCTGACTGCCATAATGGCCCTAGTAGACCAAACTATGACTTCTGTACACCTTTGGTGATGTTTTCGTGTGTGTATTACCCGATTCCGATACGTTGGGCTGCATTCCGTGACATCGGAAATTTCACGTATTTTTGCATAGCCGGCATCGTCGATTTTAAGCCTTTGGTCAGTTCAAACTCTGACTGCCATAATGGCCCTAATAGACCAAACTATGACTTCTGTACACCTTTGGTGATGTTTTCGTGTGTGTATTACCCGATTCCGATACGTTGGGCTGCATTCCGTGACATCGGAATTTTCACGTATTTTTGCATAGCCGGCATCGTCGATTTTAAGCCTTTGGTCAGTTCAACCTCTGATAATAATAGTATTATCAGGCCAAACTATGACTTCTGTACACCTTTGGTGATGTTTTCGTGTGTGTAGTAACCGATTCCGATACGTTGGGCTGCATTCCGTGACATCGGAATTTTCACGTATTTTTGCATAGCCGGCATCGTCGATTTGACGCCTTTGGTCAGTTCAAACTCTGACTGCCATAATGGCCCTAATAGACCAAACTATGACTTCTGTACACCTTTGGTGATGTTTTCGTGTGTGTAGTCACCGATTCCGATACGTTGGGCTGCATTCCGTGACATCGGAATTTTCACGTATTTTTGCATAGCCGGCATCGTCGATTTTAAGCCTTTGGTCAGTTCAACCTCTGACTGCCATAATGGCCCTAATAGACCAAACTATGACTTCTATACACCTTTGGTGATGTTTTCGTGTGTGTAGTAACCGATTCCGATACGTTGGGCTGCATTCCGTGACATCGGAATTTTCACGTATTTTTGCATAGCCGGCATCGTCGATTTGACGCCTTTGGTCAGTTCAAACTCTGACTGCCATAATGGCCCTAATAGACCAAACTATGACTTCTGTACACCTTTGGTGATGTTTTCGTGTGTGTAGTAACCGATTCCGATACTTTGGGCTCCATTCCGTGACATCGGAATTTTCACGTATTTTTGCATAGCCGGCATCGTCGATTTTAAGCCTTTGGTCAGTTCAACCTCTGACTGGCATAATGGCCCTAATAGACCAAACTATGACTTCTGTACACCTTTGGTGATGTTTTCGTGTGTGTAGTAACCGATTCCGATACGTTGGGCTGCATTCCGTGACATCGGAATTTTCACGTATTTTTGCATAGCCGGCATCGTCGATTTTAAGCCTTTGGTCAGTTCAAACTCTGACTGCCATAATGGCCCTAATAAACCAAACTATGACTTCTGTACACCTTTGGTGATGTTTTCGTGTGTGTAGTAACCGATTCCGATACGTTGGGCTGCATTCCGTGACATCGGAATTTTCACGTATTTTTGCATAGCCGGCATCGTCGATTTGACGCCTTTGGTCAGTTCAAACTCTGACTGCCATAATGGCCCTAATAAACCAAACTATGACTTCTGTACACCTTTGGTGATGTTTTCGTGTGTGTAGTAACCGATTCCGATACGTTGGGCTGCATTCCGTGACATCGGAATTTTCACGTATTTTTGCATAGCCGGCATCGTCGATTTGACGCCTTTGGTCAGTTCAAACTCTGACTGCCATTATGGCCCTAATAAACCAAACTATGACTTCTGTACACCTTTGGTGATGTTTTCGTGTGTGTAGTAACCGATTCCGATACGTTGGGCTGCATTCCGTGACATCGGAATTTTCACGTATTTTTGCATAGCCGGCATCGTCGATTTGACGCCTTTGGTCAGTTCAAACTCTGACTGCCATAATGGCCCTAATAGACCAAACTATGACTTCTGTACACCTTTGGTGATATTTTCGTGTGTGTAGTAACCGATTCCGATACGTTGGGCTGCATTCCGTGACATCGGAATTTTCACGTATTTTTGCATAGCCGGCATCGTCGATTTTAAGCCTTTGGTCAGTTCAACCTCTGACTGCCATAATGGCCCTAATAGGCCAAACTATGACTTCTGTACACCTTTGGTGATGTTTTCGTGTGTGTAGTAACCGATTCCGATACGTTGGGCTGCATTCCGTGACATCGGAATTTTCACGTATTTTTGCATAGCCTTTGGTCAGTTTTTAAGCCTTTGGTCAGATTTTAAGCCTTTGGTCAGTTCAACCTCTGACTGCCATAATGGCCCTAATAGACCAAACTATGACTTCTGTACACCTTTGGTGATGTTTTCGTGTGTGTATTACCCGATTCCGATACGTTGGGCTGCATTCCGTGACATCGGAATTTTCACGTATTTTTGCATAGCCGGCATCGTCGATTTTAAGCCTTTGGTCAGTTCAAACTCTGACTGCCATAATGGCCCTAATAAACCAAACTATGACTTCTGTACACCTTTGGTGATGTTTTCGTGTGTGTAGTCACCGATTCCGATACGTTGGGCTGCATTCCGTGACATCGGAATTTTCACGTATTTTTGCATAGCCGGCATCGTCGATTTTAAGCCTTTGGTCAGTTCAACCTCTGACTGCCATAATGGCCCTAATAGACCAAACTATGACTTCTATACACCTTTGGTGATGTTTTCGTGTGTGTAGTAACCGATTCCGATACGTTGGGCTGCATTCCGTGACATCGGAATTTTCACGTATTTTTGCATAGCCGGCATCGTCGATTTGACGCCTTTGGTCAGTTCAAACTCTGACTGCCATAATGGCCCTAATAAACCAAACTATGACTTCTGTACACCTTTGGTGATGTTTTCGTGTGTGTAGTAACCGATTCCGATACGTTGGGCTGCATTCCGTGACATCGGAATTTTCACGTATTTTTGCATAGCCGGCATCGTCGATTTGACGCCTTTGGTCAGTTCAAACTCTGACTGCCATAATGGCCCTAATAAACCAAACTATGACTTCTGTACACCTTTGGTGATGTTTTCGTGTGTGTAGTAACCGATTCCGATACGTTGGGCTGCATTCCGTGACATCGGAATTTTCACGTATTTTTGCATAGCCGGCATCGTCGATTTGACGCCTTTGGTCAGTTCAAACTCTGACTGCCATAATGGCCCTAATAGACCAAACTATGGCTTCTGTACACCTTTGGTGATATTTTCGTGTGTGTAGTAACCGATTCCGATACGTTGGGCTGCATTCCGTGACATCGGAATTTTCACGTATTTTTGCATAGCCGGCATCGTCGATTTTAAGCCTTTGGTCAGTTCAACCTCTGACTGCCATAATGGCCCTAATAGGCCAAACTATGACTTCTGTACACCTTTGGTGATGTTTTCGTGTGTGTAGTAACCGATTCCGATACGTTGGGCTGCATTCCGTGACATCGGAATTTTCACGTATTTTTGCATAGCCTTTGGTCAGTTTTTAAGCCTTTGGTCAGATTTTAAGCCTTTGGTCAGTTCAACCTCTGACTGCCATAATGGCCCTAATAGACCAAACTATGACTTCTGTACACCTTTGGTGATGTTTTCGTGTGTGTATTACCCGATTCCGATACGTTGGGCTGCATTCCGTGACATCGGAATTTTCACGTATTTTTGCATAGCCGGCATCGTCGATTTTAAGCCTTTGGTCAGTTCAAACTCTGACTGCCATAATGGCCCTAATAAACCAAACTATGACTTCTGTACACCTTTGGTGATGTTTTCGTGTGTGTAGTCACCGATTCCGATACGTTGGGCTGCATTCCGTGACATCGGAATTTTCACGTATTTTTGCATAGCCGGCATCGTCGATTTTAAGCCTTTGGTCAGTTCAACCTCTGACTGCCATAATGGCCCTAATAGACCAAACTATGACTTCTATACACCTTTGGTGATGTTTTCGTGTGTGTAGTAACCGATTCCGATACGTTGGGCTGCATTCCGTGACATCGGAATTTTCACGTATTTTTGCATAGCCGGCATCGTCGATTTGACGCCTTTGGTCAGTTCAAACTCTGACTGCCATAATGGCCCTAATAGACCAAACTATGACTTCTGTACACCTTTGGTGATGTTTTCGTGTGTGTAGTAACCGATTCCGATACTTTGGGCTGCATTCCGTGACATCGGAATTTTCACGTATTTTTGCATAGCCGGCATCGTCGATTTTAAGCCTTTGGTCAGTTCAACCTCTGACTGGCATAATGGCCCTAATAGACCAAACTATGACTTCTGTACACCTTTGGTGATGTTTTCGTGTGTGTAGTAACCGATTCCGATACGTTGGGCTGCATTCCGTGACATCGGAATTTTCACGTATTTTTGCATAGCCGGCATCGTCGATTTTAAGCCTTTGGTCAGTTCAAACTCTGACTGCCATAATGGCCCTAATAAACCAAACTATGACTTCTGTACACCTTTGGTGATGTTTTCGTGTGTGTAGTAACCGATTCCGATACGTTGGGCTGCATTCCGTGACATCGGAATTTTCACGTATTTTTGCATAGCCGGCATCGTCGATTTTAAGCCTTTGGTCAGTTCAACCTCTGACTGCCATAATGGCCCTAATAGACCAAACTATGACTTCTGTACACCTTTGGTGATGTTTTCGTGTGTGTAGTAACCGATTCCGATACGTTGGGCTGCATTCCGTGACATCGGAATTTTCACGTATTTTTGCATAGCCGGCATCGTCGATTTGACGCCTTTGGTCAGTTCAAACTCTGACTGCCATAATGGCCCTAATAAACCAAACTATGACTTCTGTACACCTTTGGTGATGTTTTCGTGTGTGTAGTAACCGATTCCGATACGTTGGGCTGCATTCCGTGACATCGGAATTTTCACGTATTTTTGCATAGCCGGCATCGTCGATTTGACGCCTTTGGTCAGTTCAAACTCTGACTGCCATAATGGCCCTAAAAGGCCAAACTATGACTTCTGTACACCATTGGTGATGTTTTCGTGTGTGTAGTAACCGATTCCGATACGTTGGGCTCCATTCCGTGACATCGGAATTTTCACGTATTTTTGCATAGCCGGCATCGTCGATTTTAAGCCTTTGGTCAGTTCAACCTCTGACTGCCATAATGGCCCTAATAGACCAAACTATGACTTCTGTACACCTTTGGTGATGTTTTCGTGTGTGTAGTAACCGATTCCGATACGTTGGGCTGCATTCCGTGACATCGGAATATTCACGTATTTTTGCATAGCAGGCATCGTCGATTTTAAGCCTTTGGTCAGTTCAAACTCTGACTGCCATAATGGCCCTAATAGACCAAACTATGACTTCTGTACAACTTTGGTGATGTTTTCGTGTGTGTAGTAACCGATTCCGATACGTTGGGCTGCATTCCGTGACATCGGAATATTCACGTATTTTTGCATAGCCGGCATCGTCGATTTTAAGCCTTTGGTCAGTTCAAACTCTGACTGCCATATTGGCCCTAATAGACCAAACTATGACTTCTGTACACCTTTGGTGATGTTTTCGTGTGTGCATTACCCGATTCCGATACGTTGGGCTGCATTCCGTGACATCGGAATATTCACGTATTTTTGCATAGCCGGCATCGTCGATTTTAAGCCTTTGGTCAGTTCAAACTCTGACTGCCATAATGGCCCTAATAGACCAAACTATGACTTCTGTACACCTTTGGTGATGTTTTCGTGTGTGTAGTAACCGATTCCGATACGTTGGGCTGCATTCCGTGACATCGGAATTTTCACGTATTTTTGCATAGCCGGCATCGTCGATTTTAAGCCTTTGGTCAGTTCAACCTCTGACTGCCATAATGGCCCTAATAGACCAAACTATGACTTCTGTACACCTTTGCTGATGTTTTCGTGTGTGTAGTAACCGATTCCGATCCGTGACATCGCCTTTGGTGATGTTTTCGTGTGTGTAGTAACCGATTCCGATACTTTGGGCTGCATTCCGTGACATCGGAATTTTCACGTATTTTTGCATAGCCGGCATCGTCGATTTTAAGCCTTTGGTCAGTTCAACCTCTGACTGGCATAATGGCCCTAATAGACCAAACTATGACTTCTGTACACCTTTGGTGATGTTTTCGTGTGTGTAGTAACCGATTCCGATACGTTGGGCTGCATTCCGTGACATCGGAATTTTCACGTATTTTTGCATAGCCGGCATCGTCGATTTTAAGCCTTTGGTCAGTTCAAACTCTGACTGCCATAATGGCCCTAATAAACCAAACTATGACTTCTGTACACCTTTGGTGATGTTTTCGTGTGTGTAGTAACCGATTCCGATACGTTGGGCTGCATTCCGTGACATCGGAATTTTCAGGTATTTTTGCATAGCCGGCATCGTCGATTTTAAGCCTTTGGTCAGTTCAACCTCTGACTGCCATAATGGCCCTAATAGACCAAACTATGACTTCTGTACACCTTTGGTGATGTTTTCGTGTGTGTAGTAACCGATTCCGATACGTTGGGCTGCATTCCGTGACATCGGAATTTTCACGTATTTTTGCATAGCCGGCATCGTCGATTTGACGCCTTTGGTCAGTTCAAACTCTGACTGCCATAATGGCCCTAAAAGGCCAAACTATGACTTCTGTACACCATTGGTGATGTTTTCGTGTGTGTAGTAACCGATTCCGATACGTTGGGCTCCATTCCGTGACATCGGAATTTTCACGTATTTTTGCATAGCCGGCATCGTCGATTTTAAGCCTTTGGTCAGTTCAACCTCTGACTGCCATAATGGCCCTAATAGACCAAACTATGACTTCTGTACACCTTTGGTGATGTTTTCGTGTGTGTAGTAACCGATTCCGATACGTTGGGCTGCAGTCCGTGACATCGGAATATTCACGTATTTTTGCATAGCCGGCATCGTCGATTTTAAGCCTTTGGTCAGTTCAAACTCTGACTGCCATAATGGCCCTAATAGACCAAACTATGACTTCTGTACAACTTTGGTGATGTTTTCGTGTGTGTAGTAACCGATTCCGATACGTTGGGCTGCATTCCGTGACATCGGAATATTCACGTATTTTTGCATAGCCGGCATCGTCGATTTTAAGCCTTTGGTCAGTTCAAACTCTGACTGCCATAATGGCCCTAATAGACCAAACTATGACTTCTGTACAACTTTGGTGATGTTTTCGTGTGTGTAGTAACCGATTCCGATACGTTGGGCTGCATTCCGTGACATCGGAATATTCACGTATTTTTGCATAGCCGGCATCGTCGATTTTAAGCCTTTGGTCACTTCAAACTCTGACTGCCATATTGGCCCTAATAGACCAAACTATGACTTCTGTACACCTTTGGTGATGTTTTCGTGTGTGCATTACCCGATTCCGATACGTTGGGCTGCATTCCGTGACATCGGAATATTCACGTATTTTTGCATAGCCGGCATCGTCGATTTTAAGCCTTTGGTCAGTTCAAACTCTGACTGCCATAATGGCCCTAATAGACCAAACTATGACTTCTGTACACCTTTGGTGATGTTTTCGTGTGTGTAGTAACCGATTCCGATACGTTGGGCTGCATTCCGTGACATCGGAATTTTCACGTATTTTTGCATAGCCGGCATCGTCGATTTTAAGCCTTTGGTCAGTTCAACCTCTGACTGCCATAATGGCCCTAATAGACCAAACTATGACTTCTGTACACCTTTGGTGATGTTTTCGTGTGTGTAGTAACCGATTCCGATACGTTGGGCTGCATTCGTGACATCGGAATTTTCACGTATTTTTGCATAGCCGGCATCGTCGATTTGACGCCTTTGGTCAGTTCAAACTCTGACTGCCATAATGGCCCTAATAGACCAAACTATGACTTCTGTACACCTTTGGTGATGTTTTCGTGTGTGTATTACCCGATTCCGATACGTTCGGCTGCATTCAGTGACATCGGAATTTTCACGTATTTTTGCATAGCCGGCATCGTCGATTTGACGCCTTTGGTCAGTTCAAACTCTGACTGCCATAATGGCCCTAATAGACCAAACTATGACTTCTGTACACCTTTGGTGATGTTTTCGTGTGTGTATTACCCGATTCCGATACGTTGGGCTGCATTCCGTGACATCGGAATTTTCACGTATTTTTGCATAGCCGGCATCGTCGATTTTAAGCCTTTGGTCAGTTCAACCTCTGACTGCCATAATGGCCCTAATAGGCCAAACTATGACTTCTGTACACCCTTGGTGATGTTTTCGTGTGTGTAGAAACCGATTCCGATACGTTGGGCTGCATTTCGTGACATCGGAATTTTCACGTATTTTTGCATAGCCGGCATCGTCGATTTGACGCCTTTGGTCAGTTCAAACTCTGACTGCCATAATGGCCCTAATAGACCAAACTATGACTTCTGTACACCTTTGGTGATGTTTTCGTGTGTGTAGTAACCGATTCCGATACGTTGGGCTGCATTCCGTGACATCGGAATTTTCACGTATTTTTGCATAGCCGGCATCGTCGATTTGACGCCTTTGGTCAGTTCAAACTCTGACTGCATAATGGCCCTAATAGACCAAACTATGACTTCTGTACACCTTTGGTGATGTTTCGTGTGTGTATTACCCGATTCCGATACGTTGGGCTGCATTCAGTGACATCGGAATTTTCACGTATTTTTGCATAGCCGGCATCGTCGATTTGACGCCTTTGGTCAGTTCAAACTCTGACTGCCATAATGGCCCTAATACACCAAACTATGACTTCTGTACACCTTTGGTGATGTTTTCGTGTGTGTATTACCCGATTCCGATACGTTGGGCTGCATTCCGTGACATCGGAATTTTCACGTATTTTTGCATAGCCGGCATCGTCGATTTTAAGCCTTTGGTCAGTTCAACCTCTGACTGCCATAATGGCCCTAATAGGCCAAACTATGACTTCTGTACACCCTTGGTGATGTTTTCGTGTGTGTAGAAACCGATTCCGATACGTTGGGCTGCATTTCGTGACATCGGAATTTTCACGTATTTTTGCATAGCCGGCATCGTCGATTTGACGCCTTTGGTCAGTTCAAACTCTGACTGCCATAATGGCCCTAATAGACCAAACTATGACTTCTGTACACCTTTGGTGATGTTTTCGTGTGTGTAGTAACCGATTCCGATACGTTGGGCTGCATTCCGTGACATCGGAATTTTCACGTATTTTTGCATAGCCGGCATCGTCGATTTGACGCCTTTGGTCAGTTCAAACTCTGACTGCCATAATGGCCCTAATAGACCAAACTATGACTTCTGTACACCTTTGGTGATGTTTTCGTGTGTGTATTACCCGATTCCGATACGTTGGGCTGCATTCAGTGACATCGGAATTTTCACGTATTTTTGCATAGCCGGCATCGTCGATTTGACGCCTTTGGTCAGTTCAAACTCTGACTGCCATAATGGCCCTAATAGACCAAACTATGACTTCTGTACACCTTTGGTGATGTTTTCGTGTGTGTAGTAACCGATTCCGATACGTTGGGCTGCATTCCGTGACATCGGAATTTTCACGTATTTTTGCATAGCCGGCATCGTCGATTTTAAGCCTTTGGTCAGTTCAACCTCTGACTGCCATCATGGCCCTAATAGACCAAACTATGACTTCTGTACACCTTTGGTGATGTTTTCGTGTGTGTAGTAACCGATTCCGATACGTTGGGCTGCATTCCGTGACATCGGAATTTTCACGTATTTTTGCATAGCCGGCATCGTCGATTTGACGCCTTTGGTCAGTTCAAACTCTGACTGCCATAATGGCCCTAATAGACCAAACTATGACTTCTGTACACCTTTGGTGATATTTTCGTGTGTGTAGTAACCGATTCCGATACGTTGGGCTGCATTCCATGACATCGGAATTTTCACGTATTTTTGCATAGCCGGCATCGTCGATTTGACGCCTTTGGTCAGTTCAAACTCTGACTGCCATAATGGCCCTAATAGACCAAACTATGACTTCTGTACACCTTTGGTGATGTTTTCGTGTGTGTATTACCCGATTCCGATACGTTGGGCTGCATTCCGTGACATCGGAAATTTCACGTATTTTTGCATAGCCGGCATCGTCGATTTTAAGCCTTTGGTCAGTTCAAACTCTGACTGCCATAATGGCCCTAATAGACCAAACTATGACTTCTGTACACCTTTGGTGATGTTTTCGTGTGTGTAGTAACCGATTCCGATACGTTGGGCTGCATTCCGTGACATCGGAATTTTCACGTATTTTTGCATAGCCGGCATCGTCGATTTTAAGCCTTTGGTCAGTTCAACCTCTGACTGCCATAATGGCCCTAATAGACCAAACTATGACTTCTGTACACCTTTGGTGATGTTTTCGTGTGTGTAGTAACCGATTCCGATACGTTGGGCTGCATTCCGTGACATCGGAATTTTCACGTATTTTTGCATAGCCGGCATCGTCGATTTGACGCCTTTGGTCAGTTCAAACTCTGACTGCCATAATGGCCCTAATAGACCAAACTATGACTTCTGTACACCTTTGGTGATGTTTTCGTGTGTGTAGTAACCGATTCCGATACGTTGGGCTGCATTTCGTGACATCGGAATTTTCACGTATTTTTGCATAGCCGGCATCGTCGATTTGACGCCTTTGGTCAGTTCAAACTCTGACTGCCATAATGGCCCTAATAGACCAAACTATGACTTCTGTACACCTTTGGTGATATTTTCGTGTGTGTAGTAACCGATTCCGATACGTTGGGCTGCATTCCGTGACATCGGAATTTTCACGTATTTTTGCATAGCCGGCATCGTCGATTTGACGCCTTTGGTCAGTTCAAACTCTGACTGCCATAATGGCCCTAAAAGGCCAAACTATGACTTCTGTACACCATTGGTGATGTTTTCGTGTGTGTAGTAACCGATTCCGATACGTTGGGCTCCATTCCGTGACATCGGAATTTTCACGTATTTTTGCATAGCCGGCATCGTCGATTTTAAGCCTTTGGTCAGTTCAACCTCTGACTGCCATAATGGCCCTAATAGACCACACTATGACTTCTGTACACCTTTGGTGATGTTTTCGTGTGTGTAGTAACCGATTCCGATACGTTGGGCTGCATTCCGTGACATCGGAATATTCACGTATTTTTGCATAGCCGGCATCGTCGATTTTAAGCCTTTGGTCAGTTCAAACTCTGACTGCCATAATGGCCCTAATAGACCAAACTATGACTTCTGTACAACTTTGGTGATGTTTTCGTGTGTGTAGTAACCGATTCCGATACGTTGGGCTGCATTCCGTGACATCGGAATATTCACGTATTTTTGCATAGCCGGCATCGTCGATTTTAAGCCTTTGGTCAGTTCAAACTCTGACTGCCATAATGGCCCTAATAGACCAAACTATGACTTCTGTACAACTTTGGTGATGTTTTCGTGTGTGTATTACCCGATTCCGATACGTTGGGCTGCATTCCGTGACATCGGAATATTCACGTATTTTTGCATAGCCGGCATCGTCGATTTTAAGCCTTTGGTCAGTTCAAACTCTGACTGCCATATTGGCCCTAATAGACCAAACTATGACTTCTGTACACCTTTGGTGATGTTTTCGTGTGTGTATTACTGACTGCCATAATGGCCCTAATAGGCCAAACTATGACTTCTGTACACCCTTGGTGATGTTTTCGTGTGTGTAGAAACCGATTCCGATACGTTGGGCTGCATTTCGTGACATCGGAATTTTCACGTATTTTTGCATAGCCGGCATCGTCGATTTGACGCCTTTGGTCAGTTCAAACTCTGACTGCCATAATGGCCCTAATAGACCAAACTATGACTTCTGTACACCTTTGGTGATATTTTCGTGTGTGTAGTAACCGATTCCGATACGTTGGGCTGCATTCCATGACATCGGAATTTTCACGTATTTTTGCATAGCCGGCATCGTCGATTTGACGCCTTTGGTCAGTTCAAACTCTGACTGCCATAATGGCCCTAATAGACCAAACTATGACTTCTGTACACCTTTGGTGATGTTTTCGTGTGTGTATTACCCGATTCCGATACGTTGGGCTGCATTCCGTGACATCGGAAATTTCACGTATTTTTGCATAGCCGGCATCGTCGATTTTAAGCCTTTGGTCAGTTCAAACTCTGACTGCCATAATGGCCCTAATAGACCAAACTATGACTTCTGTACACCTTTGGTGATGTTTTCGTGTGTGTAGTAACCGATTCCGATACGTTGGGCTGCATTCCGTGACATCGGAATTTTCACGTATTTTTGCATAGCCGGCATCGTCGATTTTAAGCCTTTGGTCAGTTCAACCTCTGACTGCCATAATGGCCCTAATAGACCAAACTATGACTTCTGTACACCTTTGGTGATGTTTTCGTGTGTGTAGTAACCGATTCCGATACGTTGGGCTGCATTCCGTGACATCGGAATTTTCACGTATTTTTGCATAGCCGGCATCGTCGATTTGACGCCTTTGGTCAGTTCAAACTCTGACTGCCATAATGGCCCTAATAGACCAAACTATGACTTCTGTACACCTTTGGTGATGTTTTCGTGTGTGTAGTAACCGATTCCGATACGTTGGGCTGCATTTCGTGACATCGGAATTTTCACGTATTTTTGCATAGCCGGCATCGTCGATTTGACGCCTTTGGTCAGTTCAAACTCTGACTGCCATAATGGCCCTAATAGACCAAACTATGACTTCTGTACACCTTTGGTGATATTTTCGTGTGTGTAGTAACCGATTCCGATACGTTGGGCTGCATTCCGTGACATCGGAATTTTCACGTATTTTTGCATAGCCGGCATCGTCGATTTGACGCCTTTGGTCAGTTCAAACTCTGACTGCCATAATGGCCCTAATAGACCAAACTATGACTTCTGTACACCTTTGGTGATGTTTTCGTGTGTGTAGTAACCGATTCCGATACGTTGGGCTGCATTTCGTGACATCGGAATTTTCACGTATTTTTGCATAGCCGGCATCGTCGATTTGACGCCTTTGGTCAGTTCAAACTCTGACTGCCATAATGGCCCTAATAGACCAAACTATGACTTCTGTACACCTTTGGTGATATTTTCGTGTGTGTAGTAACCGATTCCGATACGTTGGGCTGCATTCCGTGACATCGGAATTTTCACGTATTTTTGCATAGCCGGCATCGTCGATTTGACGCCTTTGGTCAGTTCAAACTCTGACTGCCATAATGGCCCTAAAAGGCCAAACTATGACTTCTGTACACCATTGGTGATGTTTTCGTGTGTGTATTACCCGATTCCGATACGTTGGGCTGCATTCCGTGACATCGGAAATTTCACGTATTTTTGCATAGCCGGCATCGTCGATTTTAAGCCTTTGGTCAGTTCAAACTCTGACTGCCATAATGGCCCTAATAGACCAAACTATGACTTCTGTACACCTTTGGTGATGTTTTCGTGTGTGTAGTAACCGATTCCGATACGTTGGGCTGCATTCCGTGACATCGGAATTTTCACGTATTTTTGCATAGCCGGCATCGTCGATTTTAAGCCTTTGGTCAGTTCAACCTCTGACTGCCATAATGGCCCTAATAGACCAAACTATGACTTCTGTACACCTTTGGTGATGTTTTCGTGTGTGTAGTAACCGATTCCGATACGTTGGGCTGCATTCCGTGACATCGGAATTTTCACGTATTTTTGCATAGCCGGCATCGTCGATTTGACGCCTTTGGTCAGTTCAAACTCTGACGGCCATAATGGCCCTAATAGACCAAACTATGACTTCTGTACACCTTTGGTGATGTTTTCGTGTGTGTAGTAACCGATTCCGATACGTTGGGCTGCATTTCGTGACATCGGAATTTTCACGTATTTTTGCATAGCCGGCATCGTCGATTTGACGCCTTTGGTCAGTTCAAACTCTGACTGCCATAATGGCCCTAATAGACCAAACTATGACTTCTGTACACCTTTGGTGATATTTTCGTGTGTGTAGTAACCGATTCCGATACGTTGGGCTGCATTCCGTGACATCGGAATTTTCACGTATTTTTGCATAGCCGGCATCGTCGATTTGACGCCTTTGGTCAGTTCAAACTCTGACTGCCATAATGGCCCTAATAGACCAAACTATGACTTCTGTACACCTTTGGTGATGTTTTCGTGTGTGTAGTAACCGATTCCGATACGTTGGGCTGCATTTCGTGACATCGGAATTTTCACGTATTTTTGCATAGCCGGCATCGTCGATTTGACGCCTTTGGTCAGTTCAAACTCTGACTGCCATAATGGCCCTAATAGACCAAACTATGACTTCTGTACACCTTTGGTGATAGTTTCGTGTGTGTAGTAACCGATTCCGATACGTTGGGCTGCATTCCGTGACATCGGAATTTTCACGTATTTTTGCATAGCCGGCATCGTCGATTTGACGCCTTTGGTCAGTTCAAACTCTGACTGCCATAATGGCCCTAAAAGGCCAAACTATGACTTCTGTACACCATTGGTGATGTTTTCGTGTGTGTAGTAACCGATTCCGATACGTTGGGCTCCATTCCGTGACATCGGAATTTTCACGTATTTTTGCATAGCCGGCATCGTCGATTTTAAGCCTTTGGTCAGTTCAACCTCTGACTGCCATAATGGCCCTAATAGACCAAACTATGACTTCTGTACACCTTTGGTGATGTTTTCGTGTGTGTAGTAACCGATTCCGATACGTTGGGCTGCATTCCGTGACATCGGAATATTCACGTATTTTTGCATAGCCGGCATCGTCGATTTTAAGCCTTTGGTCAGTTCAAACTCTGACTGCCATAATGGCCCTAATAGACCAAACTATGACTTCTGTACAACTTTGGTGATGTTTTCGTGTGTGTAGTAACCGATTCCGATACGTTGGGCTGCATTCCGTGACATCGGAATATTCACGTATTTTTGCATAGCCGGCATCGTCGATTTTAAGCCTTTGGTCAGTTCAAACTCTGACTGCCATAATGGCCCTAATAAACCAAACTATGACTTCTGTACAACTTTGGTGATGTTTTCGTGTGTGTAGTAACCGATTCCGATACGTTGGGCTGCATTCCGTGACATCGGAATATTCACGTATTTTTGCATAGCCGGCATCGTCGATTTTAAGCCTTTGGTCAGTTCAAACTCTGACTGCCATATTGGCCCTAATAGACCAAACTATGACTTCTGTACACCTTTGGTGATGTTTTCGTGTGTGTATTACCC
The DNA here is from genome assembly GCA_905231855.2 of Eristalis tenax. Lineage (NCBI taxonomy): Eukaryota > Metazoa > Arthropoda > Insecta > Diptera > Syrphidae > Eristalis > Eristalis tenax. Next base: position 16,508 of record CAJNIU020000114.1, read on the forward strand.
GATTCCGATACGTTGGGCTGCATTCCCTGACATCGGAATATTCACGTATTTTTGCATAGCCGGCATCGACGATTTTAAGCCTTTGGTCAGTTCAAACTCTGACTGCCATAATGGCCCTAATAGACCAAACTATGACTTCTGTACACCTTTGGTGATGTTTTCGTGTGTGTAGTAACCGAAATTCCGTGACATCGGAATTTTCACGTATTTTTGCATAGCCGGCATCGTCGATTTTAAGCCTTTGGTCAGTTCAACCTCTGACTGCCATAATGGCCCTAATAGACCAAACTATGACTTCTGTACACCTTTGGTGATGTTTTCGTGTGTGTAGTAACCGATTCCGATACGTTGGGCTGCATTCCGTGACATCGGAATTTTCACGTATTTTTGCATAGCCGGCATCGTCGATTTGACGCCTTTGGTCAGTTCAAACTCTGACTGCCATAATGGCCCTAATAGACCAAGCTATGACTTCTGTACACCTTTGGTGATGTTTTCGCCTGTGTAGTAACCGATTCCGATACGTTGGGCTGCATTCAGTGACATCGGAATTTTCACGTATTTTTGCATAGCCGGCATCGTCGATTTGACGCCTTTGGTCAGTTCAAACTCTGACTGCCATAATGGCCCTAATAGACCAAACTATGACTTCTGTACACCTTTGGTGATGTTTTCGTGTGTGTATTACCCGATTCCGATACGTTGGGCTGCATTCCGTGACATCGGAATTTTCACGTATTTTTGCATAGCCGGCATCGTCGATTTTAAGCCTTCGGTCAGTTCAACCTCTGACTGCCATAATGGCCCTAATAGGCCAAACTATGACTTCTGTACACCCTTGGTGATGTTTTCGTGTGTGTAGAAACCGATTCCGATACGTTGGGCTGCATTTCGTGACATCGGAATTTTCACGTATTTTTGCATAGCCGGCATCGTCGATTTGACGCCTTTGGTCAGTTCAAACTCTGACTGCCATAATGGCCCTAATAGACCAAACTATGACTTCTGTACACCTTTGGTGATATTTTCGTGTGTGTAGTAACCGATTCCGATACGTTGGGCTGCATTCCGTGACATCGGAATTTTCACGTATTTTTGCATAGCCGGCATCGTCGATTTGACGCCTTTGGTCAGTTCAAACTCTGACTGCCATAATGGCCCTAATAGACCAAACTATGACTTCTGTACACCTTTGGTGATGTTTTCGTGTGTGTATTACCCGATTCCGATACGTTGGGCTGCATTCCGTGACATCGGAAATTTCACGTATTTTTGCATAGCCGGCATCGTCGATTTTAAGCCTTTGGTCAGTTCAACCTCTGACTGCCATAATGGCCCTAATAGACCAAACTATGACTTCTGTACACCTTTGGTGATGTTTTCGTGTGTGTAGTAACCGATTCCGATACGTTGGGCTGCATTCCGTGACATCGGAATTTTCACGTATTTTTGCATAGCCGGCATCGTCGATTTTAAGCCTTTGGTCAGTTCAACCTCTGACTGCCATAATGGCCCTAATAGACCAAACTATGACTTCTGTACATCTTTGGTGATGTTTTCGTGTGTGTAGTAACCGATTCCGATACGTTGGGCTCCATTCCGTGACATCGGAATTTTCACGTATTTTTGCATAGCCGGCATCGTCGATTTGACGCCTTTGGTCAGTTCAAACTCTGACTGCCATAATGGCCCTAATAGACCAAACTATGACTTCTGTACACCTTTGGTGATGTTTTCGCGTGTGTATTACCCGATTCCGATACGTTGGGCTGCATTCCGTGACATCGGAATATTCACGTATTTTTGCATAGCCGGCATCGTCGATTTTAAGCCTTTGGTCAGTTCAAACTCTGACTGCCATAATGGCCCTAGTAAACCAAACTATGACTTCTGTACACCTTTGGTGATGTTTTCGTGTGTGTAGTAACCGATTCCGATACGTTGGGCTGCATTCCGTGACATCGGAATATTCACGTATTTTTGCATAGCCGGCATCGTCGATTTTAAGCCTTTGGTCAGTTCAAACTCTGACTGCCATAATGGCCCTAATAGACCAAACTATGACTTCTGTACACCTTTGGTGATGTTTTCGTGTGTGTAGTAACCGATTCCGATACGTTGGGCTGCATTCCGTGACATCGTAATTTTCACGTATTTTTGCATAGCCGGCATCGTCGATTTTAAGCCTTTGGTCAGTTCAACCTCTGACTGCCATAATGACCCTAATAGACCAAACTATGACTTCTGTACACCTTTGGTGATGTTTTCGTGTGTGTAGTAACCGATTCCGATACGTTGGGCTGCATTCCGTGACATCGGAATTTTCACGTATTTTTGCATAGCCGGCATCGTCGATTTTAAGCCTTTGGTCAGTTCAAACTCTGACTGCCATAATGGCCCTAATAGACCAAACTATGACTTCTGTACACCTTTGGTGATGTTTTCGCGTGTGTATTACCCGATTCCGATACGTTGGGCTGCATTCCGTGACATCGGAATATTCACGTATTTTTGCATAGCCGGCATCGTCGATTTTAAGCCTTTGGTCAGTTCAAACTCTGACTGCCATAATGGCCCTAGTAAACCAAACTATGACTTCTGTACACCTTTGGTGATGTTTTCGTGTGTGTAGTAACCGATTCCGATACGTTGGGCTGCATTCCGTGACATCGGAATTTTCACGTATTTTTGCATAGCCGGCATCGTCGATTTTAAGCCTTTGGTCAGTTCAACCTCTGACTGCCATAATGGCCCTAATAGGCCAAACTATGACTTCTGTACACCTTTGGTGATGTTTTCGTGTGTGTAGTAACCGATGCCGATACGTTGGGCTGCATTCCGTGACATCGGAATTTTCACGTATTTTTGCATAGCCGTTATCGTCGATTTTAAGCCGTTGGTCAGTTCAACCTCTGACTGCCATAATGACCCTAATAGACCAAACTATGACTTCTGTACACCTTTGGTGATGTTTTCGTGTGTGTAGTAACCGATTCCGATACGTTGGGCTGCATTCCGTGACATCGGAATATTCACGTATTTTTGCATAGCCGGCATCGTCGATTTTAAGCCTTTGGTCAGTTCAAACTCTGACTGCCATAATGGCCCTAATAGACCAAACTATGACTTCTGTACACCTTTGGTGATGTTTTCGTGTGTGTAGTAACCGATTCCGATACGTTGGGCTGCATTCCGTGACATCGTAATTTTCACGTATTTTTGCATAGCCGGCATCGTCGATTTTAAGCCTTTGGTCAGTTCAACCTCTGACTGCCATAATGACCCTAATAGACCAAACTATGACTTCTGTACACCTTTGGTGATGTTTTCGTGTGTGTAGTAACCGATTCCGATACGTTGGGCTGCATTCCGTGACATCGGAATTTTCACGTATTTTTGCATAGCCGGCATCGTCGATTTTAAGCCTTTGGTCAGTTCAAACTCTGACTGCCATAATGGCCCTAATAGACCAAACTATGACTTCTGTACACCTTTGGTGATGTTTTCGTGTGTGTAGTAACCGATTCCGATACGTTGGGCTGCATTCCGTGACATCGGAATTTTCACGTATTTTTGCATAGCCGGCATCGTCGATTTTAAGCCTTTGGTCAGTTCAACCTCTGACTGCCATAATGGCCCTAATAGACCAAACTATGACTTCTGTACACCTTTGGTGATGTTTTCGTGTGTGTAGTAACCGATTCCGATACGTTGGGCTGCATTCCGTGACATCGGAATATTCACGTATTTTTGCATAGCCGGCATCGTCGATTTTAAGCCTTTGGTCAGTTCAAACTCTGACTGCCATAATGGCCCTAATAGACCAAACTATGACTTCTGTACACCTTTGGTGATGTTTTCGTGTGTGTAGTAACCGATTCCGATACGTTGGGCTGCATTCCGTGACATCGGAATATTCACGTATTTTTGCATAGCCGGCATCGTCGATTTTAAGCCTTTGGTCAGTTCAACCTCTGACTGCCATAATGGCCCTAATAGACCAAACTATGACTTCTGTACACCTTTGGTGATGTTTTCGTGTGTGTAGTAACCGATTCCGATACGTTGGGCTGCATTCCGTGACATCGGAATATTCACGTATTTTTGCATAGCCGGCATCGTCGATTTTAAGCCTTTGGTCAGTTCAAACTCTGACTGCCATAATGGCCCTAATAGACCAAACTATGACTTCTGTACAACTTTGGTGATGTTTTCGTGTGTGTAGTAACCGATTCCGATACGTTGGGCTGCATTCCGTGACATCGGAATATTCACGTATTTTTGCATAGCCGGCATCGTCGATTTTAAGCCTTTGGTCAGTTCAAACTCTGACTGCCATAATGGCCCTAATAGACCAAACTATGACTTCTGTACAACTTTGGTGATGTTTTCGTGTGTGTAGTAACCGATTCCGATACGTTGGGCTGCATTCCGTGACATCGGAATTTTCACGTATTTTTGCATAGCCGGCATCGTCGATTTGACGCCTTTGGTCAGTTCAAACTCTGACTGCCATATTGGCCCTAATAGACCAAACTATGACTTCTGTACACCTTTGGTGATGTTTTCGTGTGTGTATTACCCGATTCCGATACGTTGGGCTGCATTCCGTGACATCGGAATTTTCACGTATTTTTGCATAGCCGGCATCGTCGATTT
>CAJNIU020000115.1:0-19284 GCA_905231855.2 Eristalis tenax
GGCATCGTCGATTTGAAGCCATTGGTCAGCTCAACCTCTGACTGCCATAATGGCCCTAATAGACCAAACTATGGCTTCTGTACACCTTCGGTGGTGTTTTCGTGTGTGTATTAACCGATTCCGATAGGTTGGGCAGCATTTCAGGACATCGGAATTTCTCGTACTTTTGCATAGCCGGCATCGTCGATTTGAAGCCTTTGGGCAGCTCAACCTCTGACTGTCATAATGGCCTTAAATAGACCAAACTATAGCTTCTGTACACCTTCGGTGATGTTTTCGTGTGTGTATTCACCGAGTCCGATAGGTTGGGCAGCATTTCAGGACATCGGAATTTCACGTACTTTTGCATAGCCGGCATCGTCGATTTGAAGCCTTTGGGCAGCTCAACCTCTGACTGCCATAATGGCCCGAATAGACCAAACTATGGCTTCTGTACACCTTCGGTGGTGTTTTCGTGTGTGTATTAACCCATTCCGATAGGTTGGGCAGCATTTCAGGACGTCGGAATTTTCACGTACTTTTGCATAGCCGGCACCGTCGATTTGAAGCCTTTGGTCAGCTCAACCTCTGACTGCCATAATGGCCCTAATAGACCAAACTATGGCTTCTGTACACCTTCGGTGGTGTTTTCGTGTGTGTATTAACCGATTCCGATAGGTTGGGCAGCATTTCAGGACATCGGAATTTTCACGTACTTTTGCATAGCCGGCATCGTCGATTTGAAGCCTTGGGCAGCTCAACCTCTGACTGCCATAGTGGCCCTAATAGACCAAAACTATGGCTTCTGTACACCTTCGGTGGTGTTTTCGTGTGTGTATTAACCGATTCCGATAGGTTGGGCAGCATTTCAGGACATCGGAATTTTCACGTACTTTTGCATAGCCGGCATCGTTGATTTAAAGCCTTTGGCAGCTCAACCTCTGACTGCCATAATGGCCCTAATAGACCAAACTATGACTTCTGTACACCTTCGGTGGTGTTTTCGTGTGTGTATTAACCGATTCCGATAGGTTGGGCAGCATTTCAGGACATCGGAATTTTCACGTACTTTTGCATAGCCGGCATCGTCGATTTGAAGCCTTTGGTCAGCTCAACCTCTGACTGCCATAATGGCCCTAATAGACCAAACTATGACTTCTGTACACCTTCGGTGGTGTTTTCGTGTGTGTATTAACCGATTCCGATAGGTTGGGCAGCATTTCAGGACATCGGAATTTTCACGTACTTTTGCATCGTCGATTTGAAGCCTTTGGGCAGCTCAACCTCTGACTGCCATAATGGCCCTAACAGACCAAACTATGGCTTCTGTACACCTTCGGTGGTGTTTTCGTGTGTGTATTAACCGATTCCGATAAGTTGGGCAGCATTTCAGGACATCGGAATTTTCACGTACTTTTGCATAGCCGGCATCGTCGATTTAAAGCCTTTGGGCAGCTCAACCTCTGACTGCCATAATGGCCCTAACAGACCAAACTATGACTTCTGTACACCTTCGGTGGTGTTTTCGTGTGTGTATTAACCGATTCCGATAGGTTGAGCAGCATTTCAGGACATCGGAATTTTCACGTACTTTTGCATAGCCGGCACCGTCGATTTGAAGCCTTTGGTCAGCTCAACCTCTGACTGCCATAATGGCCCTAATAGACCAAACTATGGCTTCTGTACACCTTCGGTGGTGTTTTCGTGTGTGTATTAACCGATTCCGATAGGTTGGGCAGCATTTCAGGACATCGGAATTTTCACGTACTTTTGCATAGCCGGCATCGTCGATTTGAAGCCTTTGGTCAGCTCAACCTCTGACTGCCATAATGGCCCTAATAGACCAAACTATCGCTTCTGTACACCTTCGGTGGTGTTTTCGTGTGTGTATTAACCGATTCCGATAGGTTGGGCAGCATTTCAGGACATCGGAATTTTCACGTACTTTTGCATAGCCGGCATCGTCTATTTAAAGCCTTTGGGCAGCTCAACCTCTGACTGCCATAATGGCCCTAATAGACCAAACTATGGCTTCTGTACACCTTCGGTGGTGTTTTCGTGTGTGTATTAACCGATTCCGATAGGTTGGGCAGCATTTCAGGACATCAGAATTTTCACGTACTTTTGCATAGCCGGCATCGTCGATTTGAAGCCTTTGGGCAGCTCAACCTCTGACTGCCATAGTGGCCCTAATAGACCAAACTATGGCTTCTGTACACCTTCGGTGGTGTTTTCGTGTGTGTATTAACCGATTCCGATAGGTTGGGCAGCATTTCAGGACATCGGAATTTTCACGTACTTTTGCATAGCCGGCATCGTTGATTTAAAGCCTTTGGGCAGCTCAACCTCTGACTGCCATAATGGCCCTAACAGACCAAACTATGGCTTCTGTACACCTTCGGTGGTGTTTTCGTGTGTGTATTAACCGATTCCGATAGGTTGGGCAGCATTTCAGGACATCGGAATTTTCACGTACTTTTGCATAGCCGGCACCGTCGATTTGAAGCCTTTGGTCAGCTCAACCTCTGACTGCCATAATGGCCCTAATAGACCAAACTATGACTTCTGTACACCTTCGGTGGTGTTTTCGTGTGTGTATTAACCGATTCCGATAGGTTGGGCAGCATTTCAGGACATCGGAATTTTCACGTACTTTTGCATCGTCGATTTGAAGCCTTTGGGCAGCTCAACCTCTGACTGCCATAATGGCCCTAACAGACCAAACTATGGCTTCTGTACACCTTCGGTGGTGTTTTCGTGTGTGTATTAACCGATTCCGATAAGTTGGGCAGCATTTCAGGACATCGGAATTTTCACGTACTTTTGCATAGCCGGCATCGTCGATTTAAAGCCTTTGGGCAGCTCAACCTCTGACTGCCATAATGGCCCTAACAGACCAAACTATGACTTCTGTACACCTTCGGTGGTGTTTTCGTGTGTGTATTAACCGATTCCGATAGGTTGAGCAGCATTTCAGGACATCGGAATTTTCACGTACTTTTGCATAGCCGGCACCGTCGATTTGAAGCCTTTGGTCAGCTCAACCTCTGACTGCCATAATGGCCCTAATAGACCAAACTATGGCTTCTGTACACCTTCGGTGGTGTTTTCGTGTGTGTATTAACCGATTCCGATAGGTTGGGCAGCATTTCAGGACATCGGAATTTTCACGTACTTTTGCATAGCCGGCATCGTCGATTTGAAGCCTTTGGTCAGCTCAACCTCTGACTGCCATAATGGCCCTAATAGACCAACCTATCGCTTCTGTACACCTTCGGTGGTGTTTTCGTGTGTGTATTAACCGATTCCGATAGGTTGGGCAGCATTTCAGGACATCGGAATTTTCACGTACTTTTGCATAGCCGGCATCGTCTATTTAAAGCCTTTGGGCAGCTCAACCTCTGACTGCCATAATGGCCCTAATAGACCAAACTATGGCTTCTGTACACCTTCGGTGGTGTTTTCGTGTGTGTATTAACCGATTCCGATAGGTTGGGCAGCATTTCAGGACATCAGAATTTTCACGTACTTTTGCATAGCCGGCATCGTCGATTTGAAGCCTTTGGGCAGCTCAACCTCTGACTGCCATAGTGGCCCTAATAGACCAAACTATGGCTTCTGTACACCTTCGGTGGTGTTTTCGTGTGTGTATTAACCGATTCCGATAGGTTGGGCAGCATTTCAGGACATCGGAATTTTCACGTACTTTTGCATAGCCGGCATCGTTGATTTAAAGCCTTTGGGCAGCTCAACCTCTGACTGCCATAATGGCCCTAACAGACCAAACTATGGCTTCTGTACACCTTCGGTGGTGTTTTCGTGTGTGTATTAACCGATTCCGATAGGTTGGGCAGCATTTCAGGACATCGGAATTTTCACGTACTTTTGCATAGCCGGCATCGTCGATTTGAAGCCTTTGGTCACTTCAACCTCTGACTGCCATAATGGCCCTAATAGACCAAACTATGACTTCTGTACACCTTCGGTGATGTTTTCGTGTGTGTATTAACCGATTCCGATACGTTGGGCTGCATTTCAGGACATCGGAATTTTCAGGTATATTTGCATAGCCGGCACCGTCGATTTGAAGCCTTTGGTCAGCTCAACCTCTGACTGCCATAATGGCCCTAATAGACCAAACTATGACTTCTGTACACCTTCGGTGGTGTTTTCGTGTGTGTATTAACCGATTCCGATAGGTTGAGCAGCATTTCAGGACATCGGAATTTTCACGTATTTTTGCATAGCCGGCATCGTCGATTTAAAGCCTTTGGGCAGCTCAACCTCTGACTGCCATAATGGCCCTAACTGACCAAACTATGGCTTCTGTACACCTTCGGTGGTGTTTTCGTGTGTGTATTAACCGATTCCGATAGGTTGGGCAGCATTTCAGGACATCGGAATTTTCACGTACTTTTGCATAGCCGGCATCGTCGATTTGAAGCCTTTGGTCAGCTCAACCTCTGACTGCCATAATGGCCCTAACAGACCAAACTATGGCTTCTGTACACCTTCGGTGGTGTTTTCGTGTGTGTATTAACCGATTCCGATAGGCTGGGCAGCATTTCAGGACATCGGAATTTTCACGTACTTTTGCATAGCCGGCATCGTCGATTTGAAGCCTTTGGTCAGCTCAACCTCTGACTGTCATAATGGCCCTAATAGACCAAACTTTGACTTCTGTACACCTTCGGTGGTGTTTTCGTGTGTGTATTAACCGATTCCGATAGGTTGGGCAGCATTTCAGGACATCGGAATTTTCACGTACATTTGCATAGCCGGCATCGTCGATTTTAAGCCTTTGGTCAGCTCAACCTCTGACTGCCATAATGGCCCTAATAGACCAAACTATGGCTTCTGTAAACCTTCGGTGGTGTTTTCGTGTGTGTATTAACCGATTCCGATAGGTTGGGCAGCATTTCAGGACATCGGAATTTTCACGTACTTTTGCATAGCCAGCATCGTCAATTTGAAGCCTTTGGGCAGCTCAACCTCTGACTGCCATAATGGCCCTAATAGACCAAACTATGGCTTCTGTACACCTTCGGTGGTGTTTTCGTGTGTGTATTAACCGATTCCGATAGGTTGGGCAGCATTTCAGGACGTCGGAATTTTCACGTACTTTTGCATAGCCGGCATCGTCGATTTGAAGCCTTTGGGCAGCTCAACCTCTGACTGCCATAATGGCCCGAATAGACCAAACTATGGCTTCTGTACACCTTCGGTGGTGTTTTCGTGTGTGTATTAACCGATTCCGATAGGTTGGGCAGCATTTCAGGACATCGGAATTTGCACGTACTTTTGCATAGCCGGCATCGTCGATTTGAAGCCTTTGGTCAGCTCAACCTCTGACTGCCATAATGGCCCTAATTGACCAAACTATGGCTTCTGTACACCTTCGGTGGTGTTTTCGTGTGTGTATTAACCGATTCCGATAGGTTGGGCAGCATTTCAGGACATCGGAATTTTCACGTACTTTTGCATAGCCGGCATCGTCGATTTGAAGCCATTGGTCAGCTCAACCTCTGACTGCCATAATGGCCCTAATAGACCAAACTATGGCTTCTGTACACCTTCGGTGGTGTTTTCGTGTGTGTATTAACCGATTCCGATAGGTTGGGCAGCATTTCAGGACATCGGAATTTTCTCGTACTTTTGCATAGCCGGCATCGTCGATTTGAAGCCTTTGGGCAGCTCAACCTCTGACTGTCATAATGGCCTTAATAGACCAAACTATAGCTTCTGTACACCTTCGGTGATGTTTTCGTGTGTGTATTCACCGAGTCCGATAGGTTGGGCAGCATTTCAGGACATCGGAATTTTCACGTACTTTTGCATAGCCGGCATCGTCGATTTGAAGCCTTTGGGCAGCTCAACCTCTGACTGCCATAATGGCCCGAATAGACCAAACTATGGCTTCTGTACACCTTCGGTGGTGTTTTCGTGTGTGTATTAACCCATTCCGATAGGTTGGGTCGCATTTCAGGACGTCGGAATTTTCACGTACTTTTGCATCGCCGGCATCGTCGATTTGAAGCCTTTGGTCAGCTCAACCTCTGACTGCCATAATGGCCCTAATAGACCAAACTATGGCTTCGTTTCGCTATGGACCGAAATGACTTTCTGGACACCCAAGTGTCCAGAAACTCGTTTCGCTATGGACCGAAATGACTTTCTGGACACCCAAGTGTCCAGAAACTCTTTTCGCTATGGACCGAAATGACTTTCTGGACACCCAAGTGTCCAGAAACTCGTTTCGCTATGGAGCGAAATGACTTTCTGGACACCCAAGTGTCCAGAAACTCGTTTCGCTATGAACCGAAATGAGTTTCTGGATACCCAAGTGTCCAGAAACTCGTTTCGCTATGGACCGAAATGACTTTCTGGACACCCAAGTGTCCAGAAACTCGTTTCGCTATGGACCGAAATGACTTTCTGGACACCCAAGTGTCCAGAAACTCGTTTCGCTATGGACCGAAATGACTTTCTGGACACCCAAGTGTCCGCTATGGACCGAAATGACTTTCTGGACACCCAAGTGTCCAGAAACTCGTTTCGCTATGGACCGAAATGACTTTCTGGACACCCAAGTGTCCAGAAACTCGTTTCGCTATGGACCGAAATGACTTTCTGGCCACCCAAGTGTCCAGAAACTCGTTTCGCTATGGACCGAAATGACTTTCTGGACACCCAAGTGTCCAGAAACTCGTTTCGCTATGGACCGAAATGACTTTCTGGACACCCAAGTGTCCAGAAACTCGTTTCGCTATGGACCGAAATGACTTTCTGGACACCCAAGTGTCCAGAAACTCGTTTCGCTATGGACCGAAATGACTTTCTGGACACCCAAGTGTCCTTTCGCTATGGACCGAAATGACTTTCTGGACACCCAAGTGTCCAGAAACTCGTTTCGCTATGGACCGAAATGACTTTCTGGACACCCAAGTGTCCAGAAACTCGTTTCGCTATGGACCGAAATGACTTTCTGGACACCCAAGTGTCCAGAAACTCGTTTCGCTATGGACCGAAATGAGTTTCTGGACACCCAAGTGTCCGCTATGGACCGAAATGACTTTCTGGCCACCCAAGTGTCCAGAAACTCGTTTCGCTATGGACCGAAATGACTTTCTGGACACCCAAGTGTCCAGAAACTCGTTTCGCTATGGACCGAAATGACTTTCTGGACACCCAAGTGTCCAGAAACTCGTTTCGCTATGGACCGAAATGACTTTCTGGACACCCAAGTGTCCAGAAACTCGTTTCGCTATGGACCGAAATGACTTTCTGGACACCCAAGTGTCCTTTCGCTATGGACCGAAATGACTTTCTGGACACCCAAGTGTCCAGAAACTCGTTTCGCTATGGACCGAAATGACTTTCTGGACACCCAAGTGTCCAGAAACTCGTTTCGCTATGGACCGAAATGACTTTCTGGACACCCAAGTGTCCAGAAACTCGTTTCGCTATGGACCGAAATGAGTTTCTGGACACCCAAGTGTCCGCTATGGACCGAAATGACTTTCTGGCCACCCAAGTGTCCAGAAACTCGTTTCGCTATGGACCGAAATGACTTTCTGGCCACCCAAGTGTCCAGAAACTCGTTTCGCTATGGACCGAAATGACTTTCTGGACACCCAAGTGTCCAGAAACTCGTTTCGCTATGGACCGAAATGACTTTCTGGACACCCAAGTGTCCAGAAACTCGTTTCGCTATGGACCGAAATGACTTTCTGGCCACCCAAGTGTCCAGAAACTCGTTTCGCTATGGACCGAAATGACTTTCTGGACACCCAAGTGTCCAGAAACTCGTTTCGCTATGGACCGAAATGACTTTCTGGACACCCAAGTGTCCAGAAACTCGTTTCGCTATGGACCGAAATGACTTTCTGGACACCCAAGTGTCCAGAAACTCGTTTCGCTATGGACCGAAATGACTTTCTGGACACCCAAGTGTCCTTTCGCTATGGACCGAAATGACTTTCTGGACACCCAAGTGTCCAGCAACTCGTTTCGCTATGGACCGAAATGACTTTCTGGACACCCAAGTGTCCGCTATGGACCGAAATGACTTTCTGGCCACCCAAGTGTCCAGAAACTCGTTTCGCTATGGACCGAAATGACTTTCTGGACACCCAAGTGTCCAGAAACTCGTTTCGCTATGGACCGAAATGACTTTCTGGACACCCAAGTGTCCAGAAACTCGTTTCGCTATGGACCGAAATGACTTTCTGGACACCCAAGTGTCCAGAAACTCGTTTCGCTATGGACCGAAATGACTTTCTGGACACCCAAGTGTCCTTTCGCTATGGACCGAAATGACTTTCTGGACACCCAAGTGTCCAGAAACTCGTTTCGCTATGGACCGAAATGACTTTCTGGACACCCAAGTGTCCAGAAACTCGTTTCGCTATGGACCGAAATGACTTTCTGGACACCCAAGTGTCCAGAAACTCGTTTCGCTATGGACCGAAATGAGTTTCTGGACACCCAAGTGTCCGCTATGGACCGAAATGACTTTCTGGCCACCCAAGTGTCCAGAAACTCGTTTCGCTATGGACCGAAATGACTTTCTGGCCACCCAAGTGTCCAGAAACTCGTTTCGCTATGGACCGAAATGACTTTCTGGACACCCAAGTGTCCAGAAACTCGTTTCGCTATGGACCGAAATGACTTTCTGGACACCCAAGTGTCCAGAAACTCGTTTCGCTATGGACCGAAATGACTTTCTGGCCACCCAAGTGTCCAGAAACTCGTTTCGCTATGGACCGAAATGACTTTCTGGACACCCAAGTGTCCAGAAACTCGTTTCGCTATGGACCGAAATGACTTTCTGGACACCCAAGTGTCCAGAAACTCGTTTCGCTATGGACCGAAATGACTTTCTGGACACCCAAGTGTCCAGAAACTCGTTTCGCTATGGACCGAAATGACTTTCTGGACACCCAAGTGTCCTTTCGCTATGGACCGAAATGACTTTCTGGACACCCAAGTGTCCAGAAACTCGTTTCGCTATGGACCGAAATGACTTTCTGGACACCCAAGTGTCCAGAAACTCGTTTCGCTATGGACCGAAATGACTTTCTGGACACCCAAGTGTCCAGAAACTCGTTTCGCTATGGACCGAAATGAGTTTCTGGACACCCAAGTGTCCGCTATGGACCGAAATGACTTTCTGGACACCCAAGTGTCCAGAAACTCGTTTCGCTATGGACCGAAATGACTTTCTGGACACCCAAGTGTCCAGAAACTCGTTTCGCTATGGACCGAAATGACTTTCTGGACACCCAAGTGTCCAGAAACTCGTTTCGCTATGGACCGAAATGACTTTCTGGACACCCAAGTGTCCAGAAACTCGTTTCGCTATGGACCGAAATGACTTTCTGGACACCCAAGTGTCCAGAAACTCGTTTCGCTATGGACCGAAATGACTTTCTGGACACCCAAGTGTCCAGAAACTCGTTTCGCTATGGACCGAAATGACTTTCTGGACACCCAAGTGTCCAGAAACTCGTTTCGCTATGGACCGAAATGACTTTCTGGACACCCAAGTGTCCAGAAACACGTTTCGCTATGGACCGAAATGACTTTCTGGACACCCAAGTGTCCAGAAACTCGTTTCGCTATGGACCGAAATGACTTTCTGGACACCCAAGTGTCCAGAAACTCGTTTCGCTATGGACCGAAATGACTTTCTGGACACCCAAGTGTCCAGAAACTCGTTTCGCTATGGACCGAAATGACTTTCTGGACACCCAAGTGTCCAGAAACTCGTTTCGCTATGGACCGAAATGACTTTCTGGACACCCAAGTGTCCAGAAACTCGTTTCGCTATGGACCGAAATGACTTTCTGGACACCCAAGTGTCCAGAAACTCGTTTCGCTATGGACCGAAATGACTTTCTGGACACCCAAGTGTCCAGAAACTCGTTTCGCTATGGACCGAAATGACTTTCTGGACACCCAAGTGTCCAGAAACTCGTTTCGCTATGGACCGAAATGACTTTCTGGACACCCAAGTGTCCAGAAACTCGTTTCGCTATGGACCGAAATGACTTTCTGGACACCCAAGTGTCCAGAAACTCGTTTCGCTATGGACCGAAATGACTTTCTGGACACCCAAGTGTCCAGAAACTCGTTTCGCTATGGACCGAAATGACTTTCTGGACACCCAAGTGTCCAGAAACTCGTTTCGCTATGGACCGAAATGACTTTCTGGACACCCAAGTGTCCAGAAACTCGTTTCGCTATGGACCGAAATGACTTTCTGGACACCCAAGTGTCCAGAAACTCGTTTCGCTATGGACCGAAATGACTTTCTGGACACCCAAGTGTCCAGAAACTCGTTTGTCCAGAAAGTCATTTCGGTCCGTTGCGAAACGAGTTTCTGGACAGTTGGGTGTCCAGAAAGTCATTTCGGTCCATAGCGAAACGAGTTTCTGGACACTTGGGTGTCCAGAAAGTCATTTCGGTCCATAGCGAAACGAGTTTCTGGACACTTGGGTGTCCAGAAAGTCATTTCGGTCCATAGCGAAACGAGTTTCTGGACACTTGGGTGTCCAGAAAGTCATTTCGGTCCATAGCGAAACGAGTTTCTGGACACTTGGGTGTCGAAATGACTTTCTGGACACCCAACTGTCCAGAAACTCGTTTCGCTATGGACCGAAATGACTTTCTGGACACCCAACTGTCCAGAAACTCGTTTCGCTATGGACCGAAATGACTTTCTGGACACCCAACTGTCCAGAAACTCGTTTCGCTATGGACCGAAATGACTTTCTGGACACCCAACTGTCCAGAAACTCGTTTCGCTATGGACCGAAATGACTTTCTGGACACCCAACTGTCCAGAAACTCGTTTCGCTATGGACCGAAATGACTTTCTGGACACCCAACTGTCCAGAAACTCGTTTCGCTATGGACCGAAATGACTTTCTGGACACCCAACTGTCCAGAAACTCGTTTCGCTATGGACCGAAATGACTTTCTGGACACCCAACTGTCCAGAAACTCGTTTCGCTATGGACCGAAATGACTTTCTGGACACCCAACTGTCCAGAAACTCGTTTCGCTATGGACCGAAATGACTTTCTGGACACCCAAGTGTCCAGAAACTCGTTTCGCTATGGACCGAAATGACTTTCTGGACACCCAAGTGTCCAGAAACTCGTTTCGCTATGGACCGAAATGACTTTCTGGACACCCAAGTGTCCAGAAACTCGTTTCGCTATGGACCGAAATGACTTTCTGGACACCCAAGTGTCCAGAAACTCGTTTCGCTATGGACCGAAATGACTTTCTGGACACCCAAGTGTCCAGAAACTCGTTTCGCTATGGACCGAAATGACTTTCTGGACACCCAAGTGTCCAGAAACTCGTTTCGCTATGGACCGAAATGACTTTCTGGACACCCAAGTGTCCAGAAACTCGTTTCGCTATGGACCGAAATGACTTTCTGGACACCCAAGTGTCCAGAAACTCGTTTCGCTATGGACCGAAATGACTTTCTGGACACCCAAGTGTCCAGAAACTCGTTTCGCTATGGACCGAAATGACTTTCTGGACACCCAAGTGTCCAGAAACTCGTTTCGCTATGGACCGAAATGACTTTCTGGACACCCAAGTGTCCAGAAACTCGTTTCGCTATGGACCGAAATGACTTTCTGGACACCCAAGTGTCCAGAAACTCGTTTCGCTATGGACCGAAATGACTTTCTGGACACCCAAGTGTCCAGAAACTCGTTTCGCTATGGACCGAAATGACTTTCTGGACACCCAAGTGTCCAGAAACTCGTTTCGCTATGGACCGAAATGACTTTCTGGACACCCAAGTGTCCAGAAACTCGTTTCGCTATGGACCGAAATGACTTTCTGGACACCCAAGTGTCCAGAAACTCGTTTCGCTATGGACCGAAATGACTTTCTGGACACCCAAGTGTCCAGAAACTCGTTTCGCTATGGACCGAAATGACTTTCTGGACACCCAACTGTCCAGAAACTCGTTTCGCTATGGACCGAAATGACTTTCTGGACACCCAACTGTCCAGAAACTCGTTTCGCTATGGACCGAAATGACTTTCTGGACACCCAACTGTCCAGAAACTCGTTTCGCTATGGACCGAAATGACTTTCTGGACACCCAACTGTCCAGAAACTCGTTTCGCTATGGACCGAAATGACTTTCTGGACACCCAACTGTCCAGAAACTCGTTTCGCTATGGACCGAAATGACTTTCTGGACACCCAACTGTCCAGAAACTCGTTTCGCTATGGACCGAAATGACTTTCTGGACACCCAACTGTCCAGAAACTCGTTTCGCTATGGACCGAAATGACTTTCTGGACACCCAACTGTCCAGAAACTCGTTTCGCTATGGACCGAAATGACTTTCTGGACACCCAACTGTCCAGAAACTCGTTTCGCTATGGACCGAAATGACTTTCTGGACACCCAAGTGTCCAGAAACTCGTTTCGCTATGGACCGAAATGACTTTCTGGACACCCAAGTGTCCAGAAACTCGTTTCGCTATGGACCGAAATGACTTTCTGGACACCCAAGTGTCCAGAAACTCGTTTCGCTATGGACCGAAATGACTTTCTGGACACCCAAGTGTCCAGAAACTCGTTTCGCTATGGACCGAAATGACTTTCTGGACACCCAAGTGTCCAGAAACTCGTTTCGCTATGGACCGAAATGACTTTCTGGACACCCAAGTGTCCAGAAACTCGTTTCGCTATGGACCGAAATGACTTTCTGGACACCCAAGTGTCCAGAAACTCGTTTCGCTATGGACCGAAATGACTTTCTGGACACCCAAGTGTCCAGAAACTCGTTTCGCTATGGACCGAAATGACTTTCTGGACACCCAAGTGTCCAGAAACTCGTTTCGCTATGGACCGAAATGACTTTCTGGACACCCAAGTGTCCAGAAACTCGTTTCGCTATGGACCGAAATGACTTTCTGGACACCCAAGTGTCCAGAAACTCGTTTCGCTATGGACCGAAATGACTTTCTGGACACCCAAGTGTCCAGAAACTCGTTTCGCTATGGACCGAAATGACTTTCTGGACACCCAAGTGTCCAGAAACTCGTTTCGCTATGGACCGAAATGACTTTCTGGACACCCAAGTGTCCAGAAACTCGTTTCGCTATGGACCGAAATGACTTTCTGGACACCCAAGTGTCCAGAAACTCGTTTCGCTATGGACCGAAATGACTTTCTGGACACCCAACTGTCCAGAAACTCGTTTCGCTATGGACCGAAATGACTTTCTGGACACCCAACTGTCCAGAAACTCGTTTCGCTATGGACCGAAATGACTTTCTGGACACCCAACTGCGTTTCGCTATGGACCGAAATGACTTTCTGGACACCCAAGTGTCCAGAAACTCGTTTCGCTATGGACCGAAATGACTTTCTGGACACCCAACTGTCCAGAAACTCGTTTCGCTATGGACCGAAATGACTTTCTGGACACCCAACTGTCCAGAAACTCGTTTCGCTATGGACCGAAATGACTTTCTGGACACCCAAGTGTCCAGAAACTCGTTTCGCTATGGACCGAAATGACTTTCTGGACACCCAAGTGTCCAGAAACTCGTTTCGCTATGGACCGAAATGACTTTCTGGACACCCAAGTGTCCAGAAACTCGTTTCGCTATGGACCGAAATGACTTTCTGGACACCCAAGTGTCCAGAAACTCGTTTCGCTATGGACCGAAATGACTTTCTGGACACCCAAGTGTCCAGAAACTCGTTTCGCTATGGACCGAAATGACTTTCTGGACACCCAAGTGTCCAGAAACTCGTTTCGCTATGGACCGAAATGACTTTCTGGACACCCAAGTGTCCAGAAACTCGTTTCGCTATGGACCGAAATGACTTTCTGGACACCCAAGTGTCCAGAAACTCGTTTCGCTATGGACCGAAATGACTTTCTGGACACCCAAGTGTCCAGAAACTCGTTTCGCTATGGACCGAAATGACTTTCTGGACACCCAAGTGTCCAGAAACTCGTTTCGCTATGGACCGAAATGACTTTCTGGACACCCAAGTGTCCAGAAACTCGTTTCGCTATGGACCGAAATGACTTTCTGGACACCCAAGTGTCCAGAAACTCGTTTCGCTATGGACCGAAATGACTTTCTGGACACCCAAGTGTCCAGAAACTCGTTTCGCTATGGACCGAAATGACTTTCTGGACACCCAAGTGTCCAGAAACTCGTTTCGCTATGGACCGAAATGACTTTCTGGACACCCAAGTGTCCAGAAACTCGTTTCGCTATGGACCGAAATGACTTTCTGGACACCCAAGTGTCCAGAAACTCGTTTCGCTATGGACCGAAATGACTTTCTGGACACCCAAGTGTCCAGAAACTCGTTTCGCTATGGACCGAAATGACTTTCTGGACACGAAATGACTGGACCGAAATGACTTTCTGGACCGAAATGACTTTCTGGACACCCAAGTGTCCAGAAACTCGTTTCGCTATGGACCGAAATGACTTTCTGGACACCCAAGTGTCCAGAAACTCGTTTCGCTATGGACCGAAATGACTTTCTGGACACCCAAGTGTCCAGAAACTCGTTTCGCTATGGACCGAAATGACTTTCTGGACACCCAAGTGTCCAGAAACTCGTTTCGCTATGGACCGAAATGACTTTCTGGACACCCAAGTGTCCAGAAACTCGTTTCGCTATGGACCGAAATGACTTTCTGGACACCCAACTGTCCAGAAACTCGTTTCGCTATGGACCGAAATGACTTTCTGGACACCCAACTGTCCAGAAACTCGTTTCGCTATGGACCGAAATGACTTTCTGGACACCCAACTGTCCAGAAACTCGTTTCGCTATGGACCGAAATGACTTTCTGGACACCCAACTGTCCAGAAACTCGTTTCGCTATGGACCGAAATGACTTTCTGGACACCCAACTGTCCAGAAACTCGTTTCGCTATGGACCGAAATGACTTTCTGGACACCCAACTGTCCAGAAACTCGTTTCGCTATGGACCGAAATGACTTTCTGGACACCCAACTGTCCAGAAACTCGTTTCGCTATGGACCGAAATGACTTTCTGGACACCCAACTGTCCAGAAACTCGTTTCGCTATGGACCGAAATGACTTTCTGGACACCCAACTGTCCAGAAACTCGTTTCGCTATGGACCGAAATGACTTTCTGGACACCCAAGTGTCCAGAAACTCGTTTCGCTATGGACCGAAATGACTTTCTGGACACCCAACTGTCCAGAAACTCGTTTCGCTATGGACCGAAATGACTTTCTGGACACCCAACTGTCCAGAAACTCGTTTCGCTATGGACCGAAATGACTTTCTGGACACCCAACTGTCCAGAAACTCGTTTCGCTATGGACCGAAATGACTTTCTGGACACCCAAGTGTCCAGAAACTCGTTTCGCTATGGACCGAAATGACTTTCTGGACACCCAAGTGTCCAGAAACTCGTTTCGCTATGGACCGAAATGACTTTCTGGACACCCAAGTGTCCAGAAACTCGTTTCGCTATGGACCGAAATGACTTTCTGGACACCCAAGTGTCCAGAAACTCGTTTCGCTATGGACCGAAATGACTTTCTGGACACCCAAGTGTCCAGAAACTCGTTTCGCTATGGACCGAAATGACTTTCTGGACACCCAAGTGTCCAGAAACTCGTTTCGCTATGGACCGAAATGACTTTCTGGACACCCAAGTGTCCAGAAACTCGTTTCGCTATGGACCGAAATGACTTTCTGGACACCCAAGTGTCCAGAAACTCGTTTCGCTATGGACCGAAATGACTTTCTGGACACCCAAGTGTCCAGAAACTCGTTTCGCTATGGACCGAAATGACTTTCTGGACACCCAAGTGTCCAGAAACTCGTTTCGCTATGGACCGAAATGACTTTCTGGACACCCAAGTGTCCAGAAACTCGTTTCGCTATGGACCGAAATGACTTTCTGGACACCCAACTGTCCAGAAACTCGTTTCGCTATGGACCGAAATGACTTTCTGGACACCCAACTGTCCAGAAACTCGTTTCGCTATGGACCGAAATGACTTTCTGGACACCCAACTGTCCAGAAACTCGTTTCGCTATGGACCGAAATGACTTTCTGGACACCCAACTGTCCAGAAACTCGTTTCGCTATGGACCGAAATGACTTTCTGGACACCCAACTGTCCAGAAACTCGTTTCGCTATGGACCGAAATGACTTTCTGGACACCCAACTGTCCAGAAACTCGTTTCGCTATGGACCGAAATGACTTTCTGGACACCCAACTGTCCAGAAACTCGTTTCGCTATGGACCGAAATGACTTTCTGGACACCCAACTGTCCAGAAACTCGTTTCGCTATGGACCGAAATGACTTTCTGGACACCCAACTGTCCAGAAACTCGTTTCGCTATGGACCGAAATGACTTTCTGGACACCCAACTGTCCAGAAACTCGTTTCGCTATGGACCGAAATGACTTTCTGGACACCCAACTGTCCAGAAACTCGTTTCGCTATGGACCGAAATGACTTTCTGGACACCCAACTGTCCAGAAACTCGTTTCGCTATGGACCGAAATGACTTTCTGGACACCCAACTGTCCAGAAACTCGTTTCGCTATGGACCGAAATGACTTTCTGGACACCCAACTGTCCAGAAACTCGTTTCGCTATGGACCGAAATGACTTTCTGGACACCCAACTGTCCAGAAACTCGTTTCGCTATGGACCGAAATGACTTTCTGGACACCCAACTGTCCAGAAACTCGTTTCGCTATGGACCGAAATGACTTTCTGGACACCCAACTGTCCAGAAACTCGTTTCGCTATGGACCGAAATGACTTTCTGGACACCCAACTGTCCAGAAACTCGTTTCGCTATGGACCGAAATGACTTTCTGGACACCCAACTGTCCAGAAACTCGTTTCGCTATGGACCGAAATGACTTTCTGGACACCCAACTGTCCAGAAACTCGTTTCGCTATGGACCGAAATGACTTTCTGGACACCCAACTGTCCAGAAACTCGTTTCGCTATGGACCGAAATGACTTTCTGGACACCCAACTGTCCAGAAACTCGTTTCGCTATGGACCGAAATGACTTTCTGGACACCCAACTGTCCAGAAACTCGTTTCGCTATGGACCGAAATGACTTTCTGGACACCCAACTGTCCAGAAACTCGTTTCGCTATGGACCGAAATGACTTTCTGGACACCCAACTGTCCAGAAACTCGTTTCGCTATGGACCGAAATGACTTTCTGGACACCCAACTGTCCAGAAACTCGTTTCGCTATGGACCGAAATGACTTTCTGGACACCCAACTGTCCAGAAACTCGTTTCGCTATGGACCGAAATGACTTTCTGGACACCCAACTGTCCAGAAACTCGTTTCGCTATGGACCGAAATGACTTTCTGGACACCCAACTGTCCAGAAACTCGTTTCGCTATGGACCGAAATGACTTTCTGGACACCCAACTGTCCAGAAACTCGTTTCGCTATGGACCGAAATGACTTTCTGGACACCCAACTGTCCAGAAACTCGTTTCGCTATGGACCGAAATGACTTTCTGGACACCCAACTGTCCAGAAACTCGTTTCGCTATGGACCGAAATGACTTTCTGGACACCCAACTGTCCAGAAACTCGTTTCGCTATGGACCGAAATGACTTTCTGGACACCCAACTGTCCAGAAACTCGTTTCGCTATGGACCGAAATGACTTTCTGGACACCCAACTGTCCAGAAACTCGTTTCGCTATGGACCGAAATGACTTTCTGGACACCCAACTGTCCAGAAACTCGTTTCGCTATGGACCGAAATGACTTTCTGGACACCCAACTGTCCAGAAACTCGTTTCGCTATGGACCGAAATGACTTTCTGGACACCCAACTGTCCAGAAACTCGTTTCGCTATGGACCGAAATGACTTTCTGGACACCCAACTGTCCAGAAACTCGTTTCGCTATGGACCGAAATGACTTTCTGGACACCCAACTGTCCAGAAACTCGTTTCGCTATGGACCGAAATGACTTTCTGGACACCCAACTGTCCAGAAACTCGTTTCGCTATGGACCGAAATGACTTTCTGGACACCCAACTGTCCAGAAACTCGTTTCGCTATGGACCGAAATGACTTTCTGGACACCCAACTGTCCAGAAACTCGTTTCGCTATGGACCGAAATGACTTTCTGGACACCCAACTGTCCAGAAACTCGTTTCGCTATGGACCGAAATGACTTTCTGGACACCCAAACTGTCCAGAAACTCGTTTCGCTATGGACCGAAATGACTTTCTGGACACCCAACTGTCCAGAAACTCGTTTTCGCTATGGACCGAAATGACTTTCTGGACACCCAAGTGTCCAGAAACTCGTTTCGCTATGGACCGAAATGACTTTCTGGACACCCAAGTGTCCAGAAACTCGTTTCGCTATGGACCGAAATGACTTTCTGGACACCCAAGTGTCCAGAAACTCGTTTCCGCTATGGACCGAAATGACTTTCTGGACACCCAAGTGTCCAGAAACTCGTTTCGCTATGGACCGAAATGACTTTCTGGACACCCAAGTGTCCAGAAACTCGTTTCGCTATGGACCGAAATGACTTTCTGGACACCCAAGTGTCCAGAAACTCGTTTCGCTATGGACCGAAATGACTTTCTGGACACCCAAGTGTCCAGAAACTCGTTTCGCTATGGACCGAAATGACTTTCTGGACACCCAAGTGTCCAGAAACTCGTTTCGCTATGGACCGAAATGACTTTCTGGACACCCAAGTGTCCAGAAAACTCGTTTCGCTATGGACCGAAATGACTTTCTGGACACCCAAGTGTCCAGAAACTCGTTTCGCTATGGACCGAAATGACTTTCTGGACACCCAAGTGTCCAGAAACTCGTTTCGCTATGGACCGAAATGACTTTCTGGACACCCAAGTGTCCAGAAACTCGTTTCGCTATGGACCGAAATGACTTTCTGGACACCCAAGTGTCCAGAAACTCGTTTCGCTATGGACCGAAATGACTTTTCTGGACACCCAAGTGTCCAGAAACTCGTTTCGCTATGGACCGAAAATGACTTTCTGGACACCCAACTGTCCAGGAAACTCGTTTCGCTATGGACCGAAATGACTTTCTGGACACCCAAGCTGTCCAGAAACTCGTTTCGCTATGGACCGAAATGACTTTCTGGACACCCAACTGTCCAGAAACTCGTTTCGCTATGGACCGAAATGACTTTCTGGACACCCAACTGTCCCAGAAACTCGTTTCGCTATGGACCGAAATGACTTTCTG
>CAJNIU020000116.1:0-17921 GCA_905231855.2 Eristalis tenax
GTCGATTTGAAGCCTTTGGTCACTTCAACCTCTGACTGCCATAGTGGCCCTAATAGACCAAACTATGACTTCTGTACACCTTTGGTGATGTTTTCGTGTGTGTATTAACCGATTCCGATACGTTGGGCTGCATTTCAGGACATCGGAATTTTCACGTATTTTTGCATAGCCGGCATCGTCGATTTGAAGCCTTTGGTCACTGCAACCTCTGACTGCCATAGTGGCCCTAA
Organism: Eristalis tenax; assembly: GCA_905231855.2. Lineage (NCBI taxonomy): Eukaryota > Metazoa > Arthropoda > Insecta > Diptera > Syrphidae > Eristalis > Eristalis tenax. Next base: position 231 of record CAJNIU020000116.1, read on the forward strand.
TAGACCAAACTATGACTTCTGTACACCTTTGGTGATGTTTTCGCGTGTGTATTACCCGATTCCGATACGTTGGGCTGCATTTCAGGACATCGGAATTTTCACGTATTTTTGCATAGCCGGCATCGTCGATTTGAAGCCTTTGGTCACTTCAACCTCTGACTGCCATAGTGGCCCTAATAGACCAAACTATGACTTCTGTACACCTTTGGTGATGTTTTCGTGTGTGTATTAACCGATTCCGATACGTTGGGCTGCATTTCAGGACATCGGAATTTTCACGTATTTTTGCATAGCTGGCATCGTCGATTTGAAGCCTTTGGTCACTTCAACCTCTGACTGCCATAATGGCCCTAATAGACCAAACTATGACTTCTGTACACCTTTGGTGATGTTTTCGTGTGTGTATTAACCGATTCTGATACGTTGGGCTGCATTTCAGGACATCGGAATTTTCACGTATTTTTGCATAGCCGGCATCGTCGATTTGAAGCCTTTGGTCACTTCAACCTCTGACTGCCATAATGGCCCTAATAGACCAAACTATGACTTCTGTACACCTTTGGTGATGTTTTCGTGTGTGTATTAACCGATTCTGATACGTTGGGCAGCATTTCAGGACATCGGAATTTTCACGTATTTTTGCATAGCCGGCATCGTCGATTTGAAGCCTTTGGTCACTTCAACCTCTGACTGCCATAGTGGCCCTAATAGACCAAACTATGACTTCTGTACACCTTTGGTGATGTTTTCGTGTGTGTATTAACCGATTCCGATACGTTGGGCTGCATTTCAGGACATCGGAATTTTCACGTATTTTTGCATAGCTGGCATCGTCGATTTGAAGCCTTTGGTCACTTCAACCTCTGACTGCCATAATGGCCCTAATAGACCAAACTATGACTTCTGTACACCTTTGGTGATGTTTTCGTGTGTGTATTAACCGATTCTGATACGTTGGGCAGCATTTCAGGACATCGGAATTTTCACGTATTTTTGCATAGCCGGCATCGTCGATTTGAAGCCTTTGGTCACTTCAACCTCTGACTGCCATAATGGCCCTAATAGACCAAACTATGACTTCTGTACACCTTTGGTGATGTTTTCGTGTGTGTATTAACCGATTCTGATACGTTGGGCAGCATTTCAGGACATCGGAATTTTCACGTATTTTTGCATAGCCGGCATCGTCGATTTGAAGCCTTTGGTCACTTCAACCTCTGACTGCCATAGTGGCCCTAATAGACCAAACTACGACTTCTGTACGTTGATACGTTGGGCTGCATTTCAGGACATCGGAATTTTCACGTATTTTTGCATAGCCGGCATCGTCGATTTGAAGCCTTTGGTCACTTCAACCTCTGACTGCCATAGTGGCCCTAATAGACCAAACTATGACTTCTGTACACCTTTGGTGATGTTTTCGTGTGTGTATTAACCGATTCCGATACGTTGGGCTGCATTTCAGGACATCGGAATTTTCACGTATTTTTGCATAGCCGGCATCGTCGATTTGAAGCCTTTGGTCACTTCAACCTCTGACTGCCATAGTGGCCCTAATAGACCAAACTATGACTTCTGTACACCTTTGGTGATGTTTTCGTGTGTGTATTAACCGATTCCGATACGTTGGGCTGCATTTCAGGACATCGGAATTTTCACGTATTTTTGCATAGCCGGCATCGTCGATTTGAAGCCTTTGGTCACTGCAACCTCTGACTGCCATAGTGGCCCTAATAGACCAAACTATGACTTCTGTACACCTTTGGTGATGTTTTCGCGTGTGTATTAACCGATTCCGATACGTTGGGCTGCATTTCAGGACATCGGAATTTTCACGTATTTTTGCATAGCCGGCATCGTCGATTTGAAGCCTTTGGTCACTTCAACCTCTGACTGCCATAGTGGCCCTAATAGACCAAACTATGACTTCTGTACACCTTTGGTGATGTTTTCGTGTGTGTATTAACCGATTCTGATACGTTGGGCAGCATTTCAGGACATCGGAATTTTCACGTATTTTTGCATAGCCGGCATCGTCGATTTGAAGCCTTTGGTCACTTCAACCTCTGACTGCCATAATGGCCCTAATAGACCAAACTATGACTTCTGTACACCTTTGGTGATGTTTTCGTGTGTGTATTAACCGATTCTGATACGTTGGGCAGCATTTCAGGACATCGGAATTTTCACGTATTTTTGCATAGCCGGCATCGTCGATTTGAAGCCTTTGGTCACTTCAACCTCTGACTGCCATAGTGGCCCTAATAGACCAAACTATGACTTCTGTACACCTTTGGTGATGTTTTCGTGTGTCTATTAACCGATTCCGATACGTTGGGCTGCATTTCAGGACATCGGAATTTTCACGTATTTTTGCATAGCTGGCATCGTCGATTTGAAGCCTTTGGTCACTTCAACCTCTGACTGCCATAATGGCCCTAATAGACCAAACTATGACTTCTGTACACCTTTGGTGATGTTTTCGTGTGTGTATTAACCGATTCTGATACGTTGGGCAGCATTTCAGGACATCGGAATTTTCACGTATTTTTGCATAGCCGGCATCGTCGATTTGAAGCCTTTGGTCACTTCAACCTCTGACTGCCATAATGGCCCTAATAGACCAAACTATGACTTCTGTACACCTTTGGTGATGTTTTCGTGTGTGTATTAACCGATTCTGATACGTTGGGCAGCATTTCAGGACATCGGAATTTTCACGTATTTTTGCATAGCCGGCATCGTCGATTTGAAGCCTTTGGTCACTTCAACCTCTGACTGCCATAATGGCCCTAATAGACCAAACTATGACTTCTGTACACCTTTGGTGATGTTTTCGTGTGTGTATTAACCGATTCTGATACGTTGGGCAGCATTTCAGGACATCGGAATTTTCACGTATTTTTGCATAGCCGGCATCGTCGATTTGAAGCCTTTGGTCACTTCAACCTCTGACTGCCATAATGGCCCTAATAGACCAAACTATGACTTCTGTACACCTTTGGTGATGTTTTCGTGTGTGTATTAACCGATTCTGATACGTTGGGCAGCATTTCAGGACATCGGAATTTTCACGTATTTTTGCATAGCCGGCATCGTCGATTTGAAGCCTTTGGTCACTTCAACCTCTGACTGCCATAGTGGCCCTAATAGACCAAACTACGACTTCTGTACGTTGATACGTTGGGCTGCATTTCAGGACATCGGAATTTTCACGTATTTTTGCATAGCCGGCATCGTCGATTTGAAGCCTTTGGTCACTTCAACCTCTGACTGCCATAGTGGCCCTAATAGACCAAACTATGACTTCTGTACACCTTTGGTGATGTTTTCGTGTGTGTATTAACCGATTCTGATACGTTGGGCTGCATTTCAGGACATCGGAATTTTCACGTATTTTTGCATAGCCGGCATCGTCGATTTGAAGCCTTTGGTCACTGCAACCTCTGACTGCCATAGTGGCCCTAATAGACCAAACTATGACTTCTGTACACCTTTGGTGATGTTTTCGCGTGTGTATTAACCGATTCCGATACGTTGGGCTGCATTTCAGGACATCGGAATTTTCACGTATTTTTGCATAGCCGGCATCGTCGATTTGAAGCCTTTGGTCACTTCAACCTCTGACTGCCATAGTGGCCCTAATAGACCAAACTACGACTTCTGTACGTTGATACGTTGGGCTGCATTTCAGGACATCGGAATTTTCACGTATTTTTGCATAGCCGGCATCGTCGATTTGAAGCCTTTGGTCACTTCAACCTCTGACTGCCATAGTGGCCCTAATAGACCAAACTATGACTTCTGTACACCTTTGGTGATGTTTTCGTGTGTCTATTAACCGATTCCGATACGTTGGGCTGCATTTCAGGACATCGGAATTTTCACGTATTTTTGCATAGCTGGCATCGTCGATTTGAAGCCTTTGGTCACTTCAACCTCTGACTGCCATAATGGCCCTAATAGACCAAACTATGACTTCTGTACACCTTTGGTGATGTTTTCGTGTGTGTATTAACCGATTCTGATACGTTGGGCAGCATTTCAGGACATCGGAATTTTCACGTATTTTTGCATAGCCGGCATCGTCGATTTGAAGCCTTTGGTCACTTCAACCTCTGACTGCCATAATGGCCCTAATAGACCAAACTATGACTTCTGTACACCTTTGGTGATGTTTTCGTGTGTGTATTAACCGATTCTGATACGTTGGGCAGCATTTCAGGACATCGGAATTTTCACGTATTTTTGCATAGCCGGCATCGTCGATTTGAAGCCTTTGGTCACTTCAACCTCTGACTGCCATAATGGCCCTAATAGACCAAACTATGACTTCTGTACACCTTTGGTGATGTTTTCGTGTGTGTATTAACCGATTCTGATACGTTGGGCAGCATTTCAGGACATCGGAATTTTCACGTATTTTTGCATAGCCGGCATCGTCGATTTGAAGCCTTTGGTCACTTCAACCTCTGACTGCCATAATGGCCCTAATAGACCAAACTATGACTTCTGTACACCTTTGGTGATGTTTTCGTGTGTGTATTAACCGATTCTGATACGTTGGGCAGCATTTCAGGACATCGGAATTTTCACGTATTTTTGCATAGCCGGCATCGTCGATTTGAAGCCTTTGGTCACTTCAACCTCTGACTGCCATAGTGGCCCTAATAGACCAAACTACGACTTCTGTACGTTGATACGTTGGGCTGCATTTCAGGACATCGGAATTTTCACGTATTTTTGCATAGCCGGCATCGTCGATTTGAAGCCTTTGGTCACTTCAACCTCTGACTGCCATAGTGGCCCTAATAGACCAAACTATGACTTCTGTACACCTTTGGTGATGTTTTCGTGTGTGTATTAACCGATTCCGATACGTTGGGCTGCATTTCAGGACATCGGAATTTTCACGTATTTTTGCATAGCCGGCATCGTCGATTTGAAGCCTTTGGTCACTGCAACCTCTGACTGCCATAGTGGCCCTAATAGACCAAACTATGACTTCTGTACACCTTTGGTGATGTTTTCGCGTGTGTATTAACCGATTCCGATACGTTGGGCTGCATTTCAGGACATCGGAATTTTCACGTATTTTTGCATAGCCGGCATCGTCGATTTGAAGCCTTTGGTCACTTCAACCTCTGACTGCCATAGTGGCCCTAATAGACCAAACTATGACTTCTGTACACCTTTGGTGATGTTTTCGTGTGTGTATTAACCGATTCCGATACGTTGGGCTGCATTTCAGGACATCGGAATTTTCACGTATTTTTGCATAGCTGGCATCGTCGATTTGAAGCCTTTGGTCACTTCAACCTCTGACTGCCATAATGGCCCTAATAGACCAAACTATGACTTCTGTACACCTTTGGTGATGTTTTCGTGTGTGTATTAACCGATTCTGATACGTTGGGCAGCATTTCAGGACATCGGAATTTTCACGTATTTTTGCATAGCCGGCATCGTCGATTTGAAGCCTTTGGTCACTTCAACCTCTGACTGCCATAATGGCCCTAATAGACCAAACTATGACTTCTGTACACCTTTGGTGATGTTTTCGTGTGTGTATTAACCGATTCTGATACGTTGGGCAGCATTTCAGGACATCGGAATTTTCACGTATTTTTGCATAGCCGGCATCGTCGATTTGAAGCCTTTGGTCACTTCAACCTCTGACTGCCATAGTGGCCCTAATAGACCAAACTATGACTTCTGTACACCTTTGGTGATGTTTTCGTGTGTGTATTAACCGATTCTGATACGTTGGGCTGCATTTCAGGACATCGGAATTTTCACGTATTTTTGCATAGCTGGCATCGTCGATTTGAAGCCTTTGGTCACTTCAACCTCTGACTGCCATAATGGCCCTAATAGACCAAACTATGACTTCTGTACACCTTTGGTGATGTTTTCGTGTGTGTATTAACCGATTCTGATACGTTGGGCAGCATTTCAGGACATCGGAATTTTCACGTATTTTTGCATAGCCGGCATCGTCGATTTGAAGCCTTTGGTCACTTCAACCTCTGACTGCCATAATGGCCCTAATAGACCAAACTATGACTTCTGTACACCTTTGGTGATGTTTTCGTGTGTGTATTAACCGATTCTGATACGTTGGGCAGCATTTCAGGACATCGGAATTTTCACGTATTTTTGCATAGCCGGCATCGTCGATTTGAAGCCTTTGGTCACTTCAACCTCTGACTGCCATAGTGGCCCTAATAGACCAAACTACGACTTCTGTACGTTGATACGTTGGGCTGCATTTCAGGACATCGGAATTTTCACGTATTTTTGCATAGCCGGCATCGTCGATTTGAAGCCTTTGGTCACTTCAAGCTCTGACTGCCATAGTGGCCCTAATAGACCAAACTATGACTTCTGTACACCTTTGGTGATGTTTTCGTGTGTGTATTAACCGATTCCGATACGTTGGGCTGCATTTCAGGACATCGGAATTTTCACGTATTTTTGCATAGCCGGCATCGTCGATTTGAAGCCTTTGGTCACTTCAACCTCTGACTGCCATAGTGGCCCTAATAGACCAAACTATGACTTCTGTACACCTTTGGTGATGTTTTCGTGTGTGTATTAACCGATTCCGATACGTTGGGCTGCATTTCAGGACATCGGAATTTTCACGTATTTTTGCATAGCCGGCATCGTCGATTTGAAGCCTTTGGTCACTGCAACCTCTGACTGCCATAGTGGCCCTAATAGACCAAACTATGACTTCTGTACACCTTTGGTGATGTTTTCGCGTGTGTATTAACCGATTCCGATACGTTGGGCTGCATTTCAGGACATCGGAATTTTCACGTATTTTTGCATAGCCGGCATCGTCGATTTGAAGCCTTTGGTCACTTCAACCTCTGACTGCCATAGTGGCCCTAATAGACCAAACTATGACTTCTGTACACCTTTGGTGATGTTTTCGTGTGTGTATTAACCGATTCCGATACGTTGGGCTGCATTTCAGGACATCGGAATTTTCACGTATTTTTGCATAGCCGGCATCGTCGATTTGAAGCCTTTGGTCACTTCAACCTCTGACTGCCATAGTGGCCCTAATAGACCAAACTATGACTTCTGTACACCTTTGGTGATGTTTTCGTGTGTGTATTAACCGATTCCGATACGTTGGGCTGCATTTCAGGACATCGGAATTTTCACGTATTTTTGCATAGCTGGCATCGTCGATTTGAAGCCTTTGGTCACTTCAACCTCTGACTGCCATAATGGCCCTAATAGACCAAACTATGACTTCTGTACACCTTTGGTGATGTTTTCGTGTGTGTATTAACCGATTCTGATACGTTGGGCAGCATTTCAGGACATCGGAATTTTCACGTATTTTTGCATAGCCGGCATCGTCGATTTGAAGCCTTTGGTCACTTCAACCTCTGACTGCCATAATGGCCCTAATAGACCAAACTATGACTTCTGTACACCTTTGGTGATGTTTTCGTGTGTGTATTAACCGATTCTGATACGTTGGGCAGCATTTCAGGACATCGGAATTTTCACGTATTTTTGCATAGCCGGCATCGTCGATTTGAAGCCTTTGGTCACTTCAACCTCTGACTGCCATAGTGGCCCTAATAGACCAAACTATGACTTCTGTACACCTTTGGTGATGTTTTCGTGTGTGTATTAACCGATTCCGATACGTTGGGCTGCATTTCAGGACATCGGAATTTTCACGTATTTTTGCATAGCTGGCATCGTCGATTTGAAGCCTTTGGTCACTTCAACCTCTGACTGCCATAATGGCCCTAATAGACCAAACTATGACTTCTGTACACCTTTGGTGATGTTTTCGTGTGTGTATTAACCGATTCTGATACGTTGGGCAGCATTTCAGGACATCGGAATTTTCACGTATTTTTGCATAGCCGGCATCGTCGATTTGAAGCCTTTGGTCACTTCAACCTCTGACTGCCATAATGGCCCTAATAGACCAAACTATGACTTCTGTACACCTTTGGTGATGTTTTCGTGTGTGTATTAACCGATTCTGATACGTTGGGCAGCATTTCAGGACATCGGAATTTTCACGTATTTTTGCATAGCCGGCATCGTCGATTTGAAGCCTTTGGTCACTTCAACCTCTGACTGCCATAGTGGCCCTAATAGACCAAACTATGACTTCTGTACACCTTTGGTGATGTTTTCGTGTGTGTATTAACCGATTCCGATACGTTGGGCTGCATTTCAGGACATCGGAATTTTCACGTATTTTTGCATAGCTGGCATCGTCGATTTGAAGCCTTTGGTCACTTCAACCTCTGACTGCCATTATGGCCCTAATAGACCAAACTATGACTTCTGTACACCTTTGGTGATGTTTTCGTGTGTGTATTAACCGATTCTGATACGTTGGGCAGCATTTCAGGACATCGGAATTTTCACGTATTTTTGCATAGCCGGCATCGTCGATTTGAAGCCTTTGGTCACTTCAACCTCTGACTGCCATAATGGCCCTAATAGACCAAACTATGACTTCTGTACACCTTTGGTGATGTTTTCGTGTGTGTATTAACCGATTCTGATACGTTGGGCAGCATTTCAGGACATCGGAATTTTCACGTATTTTTGCATAGCCGGCATCGTCGATTTGAAGCCTTTGGTCACTTCAACCTCTGACTGCCATAATGGCCCTAATAGACCAAACTATGACTTCTGTACACCTTTGGTGATGTTTTCGTGTGTGTATTAACCGATTCTGATACGTTGGGCAGCATTTCAGGACATCGGAATTTTCACGTATTTTTGCATAGCCGGCATCGTCGATTTGAAGCCTTTGGTCACTTCAACCTCTGACTGCCATAGTGGCCCTAATAGACCAAACTATGACTTCTGTACACCTTTGGTGATGTTTTCGTGTGTGTATTAACCGATTCCGATACGTTGGGCTGCATTTCAGGACATCGGAATTTTCACGTATTTTTGCATAGCTGGCATCGTCGATTTGAAGCCTTTGGTCACTTCAACCTCTGACTGCCATAATGGCCCTAATAGACCAAACTATGACTTCTGTACACCTTTGGTGATGTTTTCGTGTGTTTATTAACCGATTCTGATACGTTGGGCAGCATTTCAGGACATCGGAATTTTCACGTATTTTTGCATAGCCGGCATCGTCGATTTGAAGCCTTTGGTCACTTCAACCTCTGACTGCCATAATGGCCCTAATAGACCAAACTATGACTTCTGTACACCTTTGGTGATGTTTTCGTGTGTGTATTAACCGATTCTGATACGTTGGGCAGCATTTCAGGACATCGGAATTTTCACGTATTTTTGCATAGCCGGCATCGTCGATTTGAAGCCTTTGGTCACTTCAACCTCTGACTGCCATAATGGCCCTAATAGACCAAACTATGACTTCTGTACACCTTTGGTGATGTTTTCGTGTGTGTATTAACCGATTCTGATACGTTGGGCAGCATTTCAGGACATCGGAATTTTCACGTATTTTTGCATAGCCGGCATCGTCGATTTGAAGCCTTTGGTCACTTCAACCTCTGACTGCCATAATGGCCCTAATAGACCAAACTATGACTTCTGTACACCTTTGGTGATGTTTTCGTGTGTGTATTAACCGATTCTGATACGTTGGGCAGCATTTCAGGACATCGGAATTTTCACGTATTTTTGCATAGCCGGCATCGTCGATTTGAAGCCTTTGGTCACTTCAACCTCTGACTGCCATAGTGGCCCTAATAGACCAAACTATGACTTCTGTACACCTTTGGTGATGTTTTCGTGTGTGTATTAACCGATTCCGATACGTTGGGCTGCATTTCAGGACATCGGAATTTTCACGTATTTTTGCATAGCTGGCATCGTCGATTTGAAGCCTTTGGTCACTTCAACCTCTGACTGCCATAATGGCCCTAATAGACCAAACTATGACTTCTGTACACCTTTGGTGATGTTTTCGTGTGTGTATTAACCGATTCTGATACGTTGGGCAGCATTTCAGGACATCGGAATTTTCACGTATTTTTGCATAGCCGGCATCGTCGATTTGAAGCCTTTGGTCACTTCAACCTCTGACTGCCATAATGGCCCTAATAGACCAAACTATGACTTCTGTACACCTTTGGTGATGTTTTCGTGTGTGTATTAACCGATTCCGATACGTTGGGCTGCATTTCAGGACATCGGAATTTTCACGTATTTTTGCATAGCTGGCATCGTCGATTTGAAGCCTTTGGTCACTTCAACCTCTGACTGCCATAATGGCCCTAATAGACCAAACTATGACTTCTGTACACCTTTGGTGATGTTTTCGTGTGTGTATTAACCGATTCCGATACGTTGGGCTGCATTTCAGGACATCGGAATTTTCACGTATTTTTGCATAGCCGGCATCGTCGATTTGAAGCCTTTGGTCACTTCAACCTCTGACTGCCATAGTGGCCCTAATAGACCAAACTATGACTTCTGTACACCTTTGGTGATGTTTTCGTGTGTGTATTAACCGATTCCGATACGTTGGGCTGCATTTCAGGACATCGGAATTTTCACGTATTTTTGCATAGCCGGCATCGTCGATTTGAAGCCTTTGGTCACTTCAACCTCTGACTGCCATAGTGGCCCTAATAGACCAAACTATGACTTCTGTACACCTTTGGTGATGTTTTCGTGTGTGTATTAACCGATTCCGATACGTTGGGCTGCATTTCAGGACATCGGAATTTTCACGTATTTTTGCATAGCTGGCATCGTCGATTTGAAGCCTTTGGTCACTTCAACCTCTGACTGCCATAATGGCCCTAATAGACCAAACTATGACTTCTGTACACCTTTGGTGATGTTTTCGTGTGTGTATTAACCGATTCTGATACGTTGGGCAGCATTTCAGGACATCGGAATTTTCACGTATTTTTGCATAGCCGGCATCGTCGATTTGAAGCCTTTGGTCACTTCAACCTCTGACTGCCATAATGGCCCTAATAGACCAAACTATGACTTCTGTACACCTTTGGTGATGTTTTCGTGTGTGTATTAACCGATTCTGATACGTTGGGCAGCATTTCAGGACATCGGAATTTTCACGTATTTTTGCATAGCCGGCATCGTCGATTTGAAGCCTTTGGTCACTTCAACCTCTGACTGCCATAGTGGCCCTAATAGACCAAACTATGACTTCTGTACGTTGATACGTTGGGCTGCATTTCAGGACATCGGAATTTTCACGTATTTTTGCATAGCCGGCATCGTCGATTTGAAGCCTTTGGTCACTTCAACCTCTGACTGCCATAATGGCCCTAATAGACCAAACTATGACTTCTGTACACCTTTGGTGATGTTTTCGTGTGTGTATTAACCGATTCCGATACGTTGGGCTGCATTTCAGGACATCGGAATTTTCACGTATTTTTGCATAGCCGGCATCGTCGATTTGAAGCCTTTGGTCACTTCAACCTCTGACTGCCATAGTGGCCCTAATAGACCAAACTATGACTTCTGTACACCTTTGGTGATGTTTTCGTGTGTGTATTAACCGATTCCGATACGTTGGGCTGCATTTCAGGACATCGGAATTTTCACGTATTTTTGCATAGCCGGCATCGTCGATTTGAAGCCTTTGGTCACTGCAACCTCTGACTGCCATAGTGGCCCTAATAGACCAAACTATGACTTCTGTACACCTTTGGTGATGTTTTCGTGTGTGTATTAACCGATTCCGATACGTTGGGCTGCATTTCAGGACATCGGAATTTTCACGTATTTTTGCATAGCCGGCATCGTCGATTTGAAGCCTTTGGTCACTTCAACCTCTGACTGCCATAGTGGCCCTAATATACCAAACTATGACTTCTGTACACCTTTGGTGATGTTTTCGTGTGTGTATTAACCGATTCCGATACGTTGGGCTGCATTTCAGGACATCGGAATTTTCACGTATTTTTGCATAGCTGGCATCGTCGATTTGAAGCCTTTGGTCACTTCAACCTCTGACTGCCATAATGGCCCTAATAGACCAAACTATGACTTCTGTACACCTTTGGTGATGTTTTCGTGTGTGTATTAACCGATTCTGATACGTTGGGCAGCATTTCAGGACATCGGAATTTTCACGTATTTTTGCATAGCCGGCATCGTCGATTTGAAGCCTTTGGTCACTTCAACCTCTGACTGCCATAATGGCCCTAATAGACCAAACTATGACTTCTGTACACCTTTGGTGATGTTTTCGTGTGTGTATTAACCGATTCTGATACGTTGGGCAGCATTTCAGGACATCGGAATTTTCACGTATTTTTGCATAGCCGGCATCGTCGATTTGAAGCCTTTGGTCACTTCAACCTCTGACTGCCATAATGGCCCTAATAGACCAAACTATGACTTCTGTACACCTTTGGTGATGTTTTCGTGTGTGTATTAACCGATTCTGATACGTTGGGCAGCATTTCAGGACATCGGAATTTTCACGTATTTTTGCATAGCCGGCATCGTCGATTTGAAGCCTTTGGTCACTTCAAACTCTGACTGCCATAATGGCCCTAATAGACCAAACTATGACTTCTGTACACCTTTGGTGATGTTTTCGTGTGTGTATTAACCGATTCCGATACGTTGGGCTGCATTTCAGGACATCGGAATTTTCACGTATTTTTGCATAGCTGGCATCGTCGATTTGAAGCCTTTGGTCACTGCAACCTCTGACTGCCATAGTGGCCCTAATAGACCAAACTATGACTTCTGTACACCTTTGGTGATGTTTTCGTGTGTGTATTAACCGATTCCGATACGTTGGGCTGCATTTCAGGACATCGGAATTTTCACGTATTTTTGCATAGCCGGCATCGTCGATTTGAAGCCTTTGGTCACTTCAACCTCTGACTGCCATAGTGGCCCTAATAGACCAAACTATGACTTCTGTACACCTTTGGTGATGTTTTCGTGTGTGTATTAACCGATTCCGATACGTTGGGCTGCATTTCAGGACATCGGAATTTTCACGTATTTTTGCATAGCTGGCATCGTCGATTTGAAGCCTTTGGTCACTTCAACCTCTGACTGCCATAATGGCCCTAATAGACCAAACTATGACTTCTGTACACCTTTGGTGATGTTTTCGTGTGTGTATTAACCGATTCTGATACGTTGGGCAGCATTTCAGGACATCGGAATTTTCACGTATTTTTGCATAGCCGGCATCGTCGATTTGAAGCCTTTGGTCACTTCAACCTCTGACTGCCATAATGGCCCTAATAGACCAAACTATGACTTCTGTACACCTTTGGTGATGTTTTCGTGTGTGTATTAACCGATTCTGATACGTTGGGCAGCATTTCAGGACATCGGAATTTTCACGTATTTTTGCATAGCCGGCATCGTCGATTTGAAGCCTTTGGTCACTTCAACCTCTGACTGCCATAATGGCCCTAATAGACCAAACTATGACTTCTGTACACCTTTGGTGATGTTTTCGTGTGTGTATTAACCGATTCCGATACGTTGGGCTGCATTTCAGGACATCGGAATTTTCACGTATTTTTGCATAGCCGGCATCGTCGATTTGAAGCCTTTGGTCACTGCAACCTCTGACTGCCATAGTGGCCCTAATAGACCAAACTATGACTTCTGTACACCTTTGGTGATGTTTTCGTGTGTGTATTAACCGATTCCGATACGTTGGGCTGCATTTCAGGACATCGGAATTTTCACGTATTTTTGCATAGCCGGCATCGTCGATTTGTAGCCTTTGGTCACTTCAACCTCTGACTGCCATAGTGGCCCTAATAGACCAAACTATGACTTCTGTACACCTTTGGTGATGTTTTCGTGTGTGTATTAACCGATTCCGATACGTTGGGCTGCATTTCAGGACATCGGAATTTTCACGTATTTTTGCATAGCTGGCATCGTCGATTTGAAGCCTTTGGTCACTTCAACCTCTGACTGCCATAATGGCCGTAATAGACCAAACTATGACTTCTGTACACCTTTGGTGATGTTTTCGTGTGTGTATTAACCGATTCTGATACGTTGGGCAGCATTTCAGGACATCGGAATCTTCACGTATTTTTGCATAGCCGGCATCGTCGATTTGAAGCCTTTGGTCACTTCAACCTCTGACTGCCATAATGGCCCTAATAGACCAAACTATGACTTCTGTACACCTTTGGTGATGTTTTCGTGTGTGTATTAACCGATTCTGATACGTTGGGCAGCATTTCAGGACATCGGAATTTTCACGTATTTTTGCATAGCCGGCATCGTCGATTTGAAGCCTTTGGTCACTTCAACCTCTGACTGCCATAATGGCCCTAATAGACCAAACTATGACTTCTGTACACCTTTGGTGATGTTTTCGTGTGTGTATTAACCGATTCTGATACGTTGGGCAGCATTTCAGGACATCGGAATTTTCACGTATTTTTGCATAGCCGGCATCGTCGATTTGAAGCCTTTGGTCACTTCAAACTCTGACTGCCATAATGGCCCTAATAGACCAAACTATGACTTCTGTACACCTTTGGTGATGTTTTCGTGTGTGTATTAACCGATTCTGATACGTTGGGCAGCATTTCAGGACATCGGAATTTTCACGTATTTTTGCATAGCCGGCATCGTCGATTTGAAGCCTTTGGTCACTTCAACCTCTGACTGCCATAGTGGCCCTAATAGACCAAACTATGACTTCTGTACACCTTTGGTGATGTTTTCGTGTGTGTATTAACCGATTCCGATACGTTGGGCTGCATTTCAGGACATCGGAATTTTCACGTATTTTTGCATAGCCGGCATCGTCGATTTGAAGCCTTTGGTCACTTCAACCTCTGACTGCCATAGTGGCCCTAATAGACCAAACTATGACTTCTGTACACCTTTGGTGATGTTTTCGTGTGTGTATTAACCGATTCCGATACGTTGGGCAGCATTTCAGGACATCGGAATTTTCACGTATTTTTGCATAGCCGGCATCGTCGATTTGAAGCCTTTGGTCACTTCAACCTCTGACTGCCATAGTGGCCCTAATAGACCAAACTATGACTTCTGTACACCTTTGGTGATTGGGCTGCATTTCAGGACATCGGAATTTTCACGTATTTTTGCATAGCTGGCATCGTCGATTTGAAGCCTTTGGTCACTTCAACCTCTGACTGCCATAATGGCCCTAATAGACCAAACTATGACTTCTGTACACCTTTGGTGATGTTTTCGTGTGTGTATTAACCGATTCTGATACGTTGGGCAGCATTTCAGGACATCGGAATTTGCACGTATTTTTGCATAGCCGGCATCGTCGATTTGAAGCCTTTGGTCACTTCAACCTCTGACTGCCATAATGGCCCTAATAGACCAAACTATGACTTCTGTACACCTTTGGTGATGTTTTCGTGTGTGTATTAACCGATTCTGATACGTTGGGCTGCATTTCAGGACATCGGAATTTTCACGTATTTTTGCATAGCCGGCATCGTCGATTTGAAGCCTTTGGTCACTTCAACCTCTGACTGCCATAATGGCCCTAATAGACCAAACTATGACTTCTGTACACCTTTGGTGATGTTTTCGTGTGTGTATTAACCGATTCTGATACGTTGGGCAGCATTTCAGGACATCGGAATTTGCACGTATTTTTGCATAGCCGGCATCGTCGATTTGAAGCCTTTGGTCACTTCAACCTCTGACTGCCATAGTGGCCCTAATAGACCAAACTATGACTTCTGTACACCTTTGGTGATTGGGCTGCATTTCAGGACATCGGAATTTTCACGTATTTTTGCATAGCTGGCATCGTCGATTTGAAGCCTTTGGTCACTTCAACCTCTGACTGCCATAATGGCCCTAATAGACCAAACTATGACTTCTGTACACCTTTGGTGATGTTTTCGTGTGTGTATTAACCGATTCTGACACGTTGGGCTGCATTCCGTGACGTCGGAATTTTCACGTATTTTTGCATGGCCGGCATCGTCGATTTGAAGCCTTTGGTCACTTCAACCTCTGACTGCCATAATGGCCCTAATAGACCAAACTATGACGTCTGTACACCTTTGGTGATGTTTTCGTGTGTGTATTAACCGATTCCGATACGTTGGGCTGCATTTCAGGACATCGGAATTTTCACGTATTTTTGCATAGCCGGCATCGTCGATTTGAAGCCTTTGGTCACTTCAACCTCTGACTGCCATAATGGCCCTAATAGACCAAACTATGACTTCTGTACACCTTTGGTGATGTTTTCGTGTGTGTATTAACCGATTCTGATACGTTGGGCTGCATTTCAGGACATCGGAATTTTCACGTATTTTTGCATAGCCGGCATCGTCGATTTGAAGCATTTGGTCACTTCAACCTCTGATTGCCATAATGGCCCTAATAGACCAAACTATGACTTCTGTACACCTTTGGTGATGTTTTCGTGTGTGTATTAACCGATTCTGACACGTTGGGCTGCATTCCGTGACGTCGGAATTTTCACGTATTTTTGCATGGCCGGCATTGTCGATTTGAAGCCTTTGGTCACTTCAACCTCTGACTGCCATAGTGGCCCTAATAGACCAAACTATGACTTCTGTACACCCTTGGTGATGTTTTCGTGTGTGTATTAACCGATTCCGATACGTTGGGCTGCATTTCAGGACATCGGAATTTTCACGTATTTTTGCATAGCCGGCATCGTCGATTTGAAGCCTTTGGTCACTTCAACCTCTGACTGCCATAGTGGCCCTAATAGACCAAACTATGACTTCTGTACACCTTTGGTGATGTTTTCGTGTGTGTATTAACCGATTCCGATACGTTGGGCTGCATTTCAGGACATCGGAATTTTCACGTATTTTTGCATAGCCGGCATCGTCGATTTGAAGCGTTTGGTCACTTCAACCTCTGACTGCCATAATGGCCCTAATAGACCAAACTATGACGTCTGTACACCTTTGGTGATGTTTTCGTGTGTGTATTAACCGATTCCGATACGTTGGGCTGCATTTCAGGACATCGGAATTTTCACGTATTTTTGCATAGCCGGCATCGTCGATTTGAAGCCTTTGGTCACTTCAACCTCTGACTGCCATAATGGCCCTAATAGACCAAACTATGACTTCTGTACACCTTTGGTGATGTTTTCGTGTGTGTATTAACCGATTCTGATACGTTGGGCTGCATTTCAGGACATCGGAATTTTCACGTATTTTTGCATAGCCGGCATCGTCGATTTGAAGCCTTTGGTCACTTCAACCTCTGATTGCCATAATGGCCCTAATAGACCAAACTATGACTTCTGTACACCTTTGGTGATGTTTTCGTGTGTGTATTAACCGATTCCGATACGTTGGGCTGCATTTCAGGACATCGGAATTTTCACGTATTTTTGCATAGCCGGCATCGTCGATTTGAAGCCTTTGGTCACTTCAACCTCTGACTGCCATAGTGGCCCTAATAGACCAAACTATGACTTCTGTACACCTTTGGTTATGTTTTCGTGTGTGTATTAACCGATTCCGATACGTTGGGCTGCATTTCAGGACATCGGAATTTTCACGTATTTTTGCATAGCCGGCATCGTCGATTTGAAGCCTTTGGTCACTTCAACCTCTGACTGCCATAATGGCCCTAATAGACCAAACTATGACTTCTGTACACCTTTGGTGATGTTTTCGTGTGTGTATTAACCGATTCCGATACGTTGGGCTGCATTTCAGGACATCGGAATTT